>JAMKPZ010007867.1:0-13963 GCA_024699675.1 Amphibolis antarctica
GTCTAAAAGCCTCATAAACAATCGATTGATGATTAATTATTCAAAATAAGCAAGAGATAATTTAAAGTTACTTGATTTTAATCTTTTATTGAACCAAGCCGGGTTTGGTTAACAAATTAGCCAAACTGGACCACATGGTTATTGGATTAGCCCAATCAGCTTCAAATCACATCCAGGTTTGAGCCCATGGACTCAGGTCACACGCTGACTGCACCCACGTGTCCAATCATGCGAACCGGCACATTTAGGCTCGCCCAGCCACGTAGGCTCGCTCAAACGTGAGCCCCAGCGTGTGTGCTCGCGCGTGCCCTAAACGGCTGGCTCACCTTCCTCAAGGTCGACAACGTAGGTTGGCGACATAGCAGTTGCTCACGACACTGACGGTCCATCTTCCAACACACATCACTCTCGAACTCGCCACTTGAGCATGCGTCGCTTCGTCTTCCGCTTGCAACCGCAGCTTCAGCTGACAATGCGCAAGTTGACCCAACGGCGGTCGTGCCCCTTCGTGTGACGACGATCCCATCGACCAATCAGAAACTTCCATTGCTTCACCTTCCGTGGGCTAGCCATTTTCACGCACTTCGACGCCTGCTGATTTGGCCGTGCCCTGCGACCACAGAGCAGCTGCCATTGTTTCCCCTCCCACAGACACTCCTCTACTCGACCATGCTATAAGAACCCCCTGGGAAGAACCCTAGGGGGCAGCACCGACCAAAAAACTTTGCTCCCGAGCCCTAAGTTCGTTGCACCACTGGTTGATTCGTCGCGCCGTCCCGCTTGTCGTCCCACTTGCCGTGCCGCTCACCGTCCTGCTCGCCATGTTGATTTGATTTGCACACACCGCCGAGTTCATCGCACCGCATGCTAGTTGTCGACGAGAGTTCCATCTTCCTATAAGTAGGTTCCCCATTTCCTTACTTTTTCATGTTAAAACCATGATTTAATGTTCGCTAAGTCGCGTAAACCGAATATGCTTGTTAGAGTTTCATCTTAAAGGATCGAAAAATCCTCATACATGGAGTATGTCCAATAAGTTTCATTTGATAAAATAATGACATGGAAGTATCATGCTTTGTAAAGTTTTATTTCATGAATTCATGACTAAAAAATCTATCATGTAAATCAAGTTTTATTTCAAATCATCGTGCAAATCATAACTTAAAGAAATCATGAAATAATAAGTTAAATAAACTTTTATTTCATTACGAAACAACACAAATATCAACTTACAAGACTTTTATTTCATTCTAAATGAATAAAGTAGCCTTATTCTTGTCACATCATTGGCCCAATTAGCTTGTTCATTTGGTTGTGATATATGAAACAATTGCTTTAAACTTCATCATACAAATATCAACGCCCGAGACTTTATAAATAAAGTCAAGATATATCATTGAACTTCACGTCTTTACCTTAACACCACCCATATGAACTTAATTTTCACCAAAATTAAAGCACCATAATGCCTAAATTATCATGGTTAATCTTATTCTTCATGTAAACTTTAAGTGTATTCATCATTATGCAATCTTTATTAGGAAACACTTCCCATGATATTAAATGTCTTGTTTTCATAAAGAAAAAAGTATAACTCTTTAACCTTCCCCATAAGCTCGCTTATGAGTTTGTTTGCCTTATTCAATAATTAAGTTTCCTTCATGTGTAATCACATGAGATTTTATTCACCTAAATATCATTGCATCACATGTAGATTAAGTTTTTAAACTAATTTTCGTCCCATCACATGGGTATAGAAATCTCACGACTTTCTTTTAGGCTTCCCTAGTCCACTTCGTCTTGAGTTTGAAGGCCCAATATTTCTCCTTAAGTCTTAATGGGTTCAAGACCTTTATTCTTGTAAATTTTCACTTAAGATGTGCAAACACATCATATAAACTAGCACTTATTAGATTACTTAAGATGTCAAAAGATTGGATATATGAGATGCCTAACTCATTTCCCACACGTACTTGAAAAACTTACTTTGGATTCTCTAATTGGGCTTTAATGAGTTTTATCCATTTAAGCATGGTATCAATTATTTACAAAAATACATCATATAAGTTTTCCTAGTTTAACCTTTATTTAGATTAAATGGTGACTCCTCTTTAAATCTAAATGTCCATTCACCCTAATCCAATCCACCCTGCCCTTGTGCCAATCAGACTCAATTTAGAGTGTTTAGAGAAATGGAATTTTGGCCCATTCTGTGGTGTGAAAAAAAATCATACTACACTATGTATCACGTAATATTTATTAAATAAATTTAATATTTTATATTAAAAAATTATAAAAAATATTTATACCGTAAATTATATATATTTAAAATAATACGAGTTCTACCTTACTTACTCGTACCGTTTAAACAAACGATGAAAAACTCGTAATTCAATAGGCCCATAGACGGACCTGGTCCGGCCCAATTTACATGTTTACAAATACGAGGCGTGCCGTCGTCTCCTCGCGTTCGCGCACTTCTGCCCCCTTTCTCTTCCCGGCTCCGTGGGAGGCCGCGGTAGAGCTGCCCTCTGAGCTCGCAGCTCCCAACTCCTTGTTCGATCCACAATCCTGGAGATCGAAGGGATCACGGATTCCTACCTCCGTCATGAATTCTTCTCCGTTTTCGCCCTGATCCGCGCGACCAGATAACACTCGAGGTCTCCTCCTCCCCCCTGGCGGATCGACGTCCACCTCTGTTCCGCAGCTGTGTGGTCCCCAAGCATGTAGATGCCGCCCCTCGTGCCTTCCGTTTGACCGCACAAGGTAGATTTTGATTAGTACGAGCTTCGTTCTAGGATGAATTTGAAGTTCGCTTTCTGCCGACAGGAAATGGCTTCCCCTCAACTTGATGAGTTCGCGGCTGCAAAACTGCTGCACAAACTCATACAGGAATCCAAAGACGAACCTGCCAAGCTCGCAACTAAGCTTTTCGTGGTTTGTTATACAAATGCCTTTTCCCCCACATCTCTCTCTCTCTCTCTCTCACGGTGTTCGGTGCATTTCGTACTTACAGATATGTCAACATATGAAAATGAGCGGAAAAGAGCAGTCTCTCCCATATCAAGTGATATCCAGGTTTGAGATTATCATTAAAATCTTTTTTCTGTTATTAACTTACCTTATCGTGACATATTGATGTTTTTTGTCAAGCTTGTTCCGATGAGGTCCATTGCTTTTTCTTTCACGTAGAATCGTTTACTTCTGTGCCGGTTGGTTGGATGTTCTAGAGAGTTGCTTTGTCAGAAACGCCTAAAAACTCCGAACGGTGAACCAAATGACTGAAAAAATGTGTCTTTTTGAAAAATGCTGCATATTTATACAAGATAAAATATCATTTTTTCCATCTTTACACTTTGTTAATCTTAAAATTTCAACCAAACTTCTATTATTTGTCTCACTCTCAACCTAACGCAAATGCTCTCTCTCTCTCTTTTTCATTAATTGTTTTTTTGGTATTTTTATATGGATTTTATATTCATTAGAATTCCACGTTATCTCCTGCTAACCGTCGTTATTTATGACTTCAAATCTTTCATATCAATGATTTTATTTGCTAATTTTATGTGTATATATAATATCTTAGACTGTTATATATGCCAGATTGTGAATCACTTAATTGAACTCAAATGATTTCCTTGCTGCTCTCAGGGCCATGGAAACTGTAATAAGCCAGCATGGGCTTGATAGAGATTCTTTGGGCTCAACTCGTCCTCCTTTGCCTGGTGGATTTGGGGAATCTGGCAACAAAAGAATAGAAAACAATGAAACACCTGATTCTACTGATGGAAGTAATATACTGGTTAAGGGTGCTCCTGTGGGCACGTGGCACACATCAACAAGTTGCCACATCACGGAAGAACACTCTGGGGTTCCTGAAATGGGTAAGCACGAGGTTGCCATGACCAACAGGTTCTTTGTGGGACCAAATAGAATTGAGAATCTGGGACATGATGCTCAGCAAGGATTTGTTTCTCAGAGAAATGTCACATCACCAGATCATAGTAGTCCTGCAACTTTATCGATTGATGAGGCTAGGTCCACAAATTCACATGAAAACCCTGATATGAACTCAAAGAGACAGGTGCCCAAGAAGGATAACAAAAGGGCCTCTAATAAACGGAAAAGGCCTGAAACTAGAGCAGCATTGCAATCACACAGTGATGAGCAGCAGCTGACAGATATACCCAGCGCTGGTTACACACAAGGCCCTCTTCCTGTTAGAAGTGACAGTCCTGTTCCACATGAGCAGATACCATCATTTTCTGGTACCAAGAATGATGTTTTTCGGACATTATCTGAGAGACCCATGGATAAGCCAAATGCAAATTCTTCTCCAACAGGACCAAATGCTTTTGGATCTGGAAGTTGGGTGCAAAATAATTTCAGCAAACAACCAGACAATTCTCAAGCTTCTACATGTAGTTTGGCAGACTCTTCTAAAACTCACAAGGACACAATATTGTTGATTTTTCCAATCTAAAAATGTATTGAAAAATAAATAAATGCGTGCCAATTTTTGTAGGGATATCTGGTGCTTTCAACTCCTTTTCCATGGTAAAGACTGGTTTTGCACCTTCAATGTCGCAAGTGGAGACTCATCAATATTCATCATCTTCTGGGGTGGAAGCTGCTATTGCAGAACATTCTCCCAGAAAGGTTAGGGGGCAGAGAGTACATAGTCTAGATAATGTTGCATATTTGTTTCAAGTGGCTTTCCTTTTTTGTTCCTCTTGTATTCATTTCAAAAAAATAATTTTCAATTGTTAATGCTTACAATTTTGGACTTATTGAAACACAACGGTTTCAATCTTTTGAGGAGTATTTTGGAGGCTGATGTAGTTGTTAGGAGTGGGACATGATTAGAGGTGGGTAAAGCTTGGGATCTTAGCTTTTTTAGTGATGTGTGAGTGGGTGATTTTCCATTTTCTCTCCAATGTTAGACTTTATTTGCAATTGCATCTTTCACCTAGGTGAGTGTAATTGAATGTTTTGAGTGTTTTGTGTTAGGGATTGCATGGGATGCTTGCTTTCGTAGGAATTTGAGTGATTCTGAATTTGGGGTAGTCAGTCAGCCTGTTTGTCTCTTGGACATTGATGCTTCCTTTGCTATATCTGCAAACTTTTTGTCACGGGTGTGGTGTTGGTGTGGTGATGGTGCTGTCTCAGTCAACTTACTATATCAGATCGTATCTTTTGAAGTCGTCAGTTGTAGAAAATTAATGTTTATGTGGACAGGTTAGATCTCCACCAAATTTTGTCTTTTTGCATGGCAATTATGGCATGATGGTGTTTCTATGGAATCCCTACTCCAAAGAAGAGGCTTCTCATTGGGCAGTGAATGCAGTTGTGGTTAGCTTTGCATATATTCGTTGGATGTCCATGCCCATGGTAAATGGTGGATATGTGTATGGATTGTGATGCTGATTTTGTCTTAGGTATTGTTTGGAATCACTTATTGTTTCGTTGTCTATCCAAACAAGTTAGATTTTTGATAAAAAGGTACCATTCATGATTTTTTGAACCCTTTTGATAAGCTTGTTTGGATGTTGAGCAAACCATTAGCTTATATTTCACAGCTTATGTGTAAAAAGACGAAAATACCCATCACCAAAATTGTGGCCTTCAGCAATGGATCTATTTGTCACAAATCTCCCACCCATTTCTCTTCTCAATAGTTGGAGCACTTCCATGGTTTAGAACTGCACAATATATGTACAAATTTTTATCCTCAAAAACGTAAAGTAAAAAAGGCAACACATATGTTTGAAGAAACAAACGACCAAATCATGTGAAATGGATATCTGCTTGCAAATGCAAGTTCATGGAGGGAACATTGTGGATTTTGTGATCAATGATGCATGTGCACGGTAAATGTTGATCAAGGATGCATGGTCAGTTTGGACAAGGGGAAAAATTGGTGAGGAGGAAGGACCATTCTTAGCAAAGATATTAGGTTTTTAACATGAGTATATTTAGTGAAATTTGTTGTAATTTTGTATTTTTTTAATTTGTAAAAATTTACAATGTTAATAATGGAAACACATGACAATTTTTTTTTGTTTCTTTTGGTAAAGTTAGGAGGAAAAGAAGTTCTATATTGTAGTGATAAGAACCCATAGTTTTTTTCGATAAGCTATAGAGTTTTGAATGCTTGGCACTACGTTTTGCATATAGGTGCTTAACATAAAAGAGCAGGAAGTTCCTAGTGATACCTTAGGTTGTGTTTTGAACAATTATTAATAATATTACAATTTTTTCAGAAAAACTAGTTTATTGGAAAGCAATACTGTTTACAGTTTTTTGATGGTTTTTATGTAAACACAAAAAATTGTAAGGACAATATTTTTACAAATTTTCTATAAGTTAACTCTTATCAGCCTTTTGAATAGCAGTAAATTGAAACTGAAATATAGAAGCTGAATTTCCAAAAATCTGCAACTATTAGGCACATTTTTTTGAAAATGGTAGGTTGAACTGCTGGGCATGTGTGTAAACACATTTTTGAAAAAACATTTTCTAAAAGGCTGTAGTGGAAGTGCAGTTCCAAACATGGCCTCAGACATCAGATCCTTTTGGGAACTCTGGGTGTATAAAGCAGACAGACAAAAACGGGTGGGAACTGTGGATTACCCTTTCACTTGCAGTTTGGTGGTGTCATTGGCTAGAACGAAATTGTAGGACTTTTTGGAATTTTATTCACAACTATGACTATTGTAGGATTTTTTGTCTTGGGTAGCTTATGTTTTTTTCTTGGGGTTTTTCCTGAAACCATACTTTTCCTGATTTTCTTTTTTGGTTGTAGCTTGCCTACTGCATGTGCTGGCTTCCTTTTATTTGATTTTACCATACTGTCTTTTGATGCTCCAAAAAAGGGAAAATAGTATTAAGTTACCTTATTGAAGATCAATACTGACTAGAATTCTTTGCTTGTTCAAAATTATTTAAATGTTGGGTTTTTTGGCATGAGCATATTAGATCTAAGCATAAAAGCTCTAGATCTACACACAAAATTGGAAAAGAACTTAAATAGATGGAGACAAACATGAAAACCTACCTTAGACGGTCAATGTTCAGGGAATCTCTTCTTGTTTAGTTGGAGTGCAGCACTAGTGGTGCCCTCTCTTGGCTAGAACATTGCTAAGTCTTAGAGTGCTTGTGCTTGAGTCTTGGAGGTGGTTGGAGAAATGTGGAGAAATCTAATGTGTATGTAGTAGAAGAAGCAATGTGCACATGCCTTAAAAAACACATTTGTAGGCAGAATCTACATTTTTCTGGTATGCTACAATGCCATGTAATTTTTTTTCAATATTGATCGACGTGGTACAAGCATATGACATTGTAGATGTTTCACCAATATGAGTCCTTAAATTTATAAAAATCAACATCCTACCGATTTTGTGTCAATCAAATGAAAAATTGGTACATGCCAATGACATTTTGCTGGCAAGTGTCAATGTTAGATACCCTGCATCACCTGACCCAATTATTTTTGACCATATTATATTGCTTGGATGACATTTGTTGGTAAGTGTTGATGCTAGATGCCATGTATCACTTCATGCAATTATTTTTTGCCATATTATATTGCTCATGTCTTCAGCTTGTACATTGGTGGGAGCTATATGGGGTTGTCAGAGTTAGTGAGCCATGTGATAGATGACCATTCTGCACTGTTTGGTCATTTGATTTCTTTTTTAAGGGGAAATTAATGAATGATCTTAAAGTTTCATGAAGCTTAAACCATTTGTACCAACCTTGATTGGCTTCCCGCACTCCATGAAGAAAAATCTCCAATCAGAAGATGAAATGGGTCAATTCTCATAAACTAAACATGCCTTAAGGGGTGACTTCATTTCGGGAAGACTCAGAAAGAGTGGATTGAATACATGAAAGATTGCAGAATGGCTTAACATTGATTTGCCTAATATCTCTTCACTTTAATTGAAACAACAAATTCATGTTGCTGACCCTTGTGTGGTATTAATCAATGCTATTTTGTCAGTCATATCTTCTCCCATAGATTGATCTTTTTCCACTTTGTTTTTTGTATAAGTATTTAGTATCAAGTACCAATCAACTATTTTTCAAGATCCTTTACTTTTACAGTTCAGTTCATCTGATTCGTTGATGTTTCTATTGTTACACTTTTATGGCTAGTTCTTTTTTCTGGTGCTTCTTTGGCCATTGCTATGTGACAAATATTATTTTGAAAAAGAAAATTTAAGTTGAAGTACACTGCACATATACTTTTTTGAAGCACTTGCCTATTATTTACATTATTTATTGATGTATAGGATGGACTTCAGGAATACCAAAGCAGAGACTCTGTTTCAATTGCGGGAAGAAGAGATATGGTTGAACAGAAGTGTCGTGGTTCTTTCAACTATGGTGATGCAAATAATGTAATGGATATGTCTAAGATAAAAAAGCCACCTCCCACTGATATGGGCCAGTGTTCTAAGCCTCAGATTTCTTTAAATTTAAACATGCCTTTCAAGGAGCAGCATCTTAGGCAGCTTAGAGCTCAGTGTCTTGTGTTCTTAGCATTTAGGCATGTCTATTACTTCTTGCTTCATCTGTATATTTAATATTTGATGAAGTAATCATTAAACATTTCTATGCTTGTTTTTTACTATTATCTAACACTTGCAGGAATAATGTTGTACCAAGAAAACTTCATCTTGATGTTGCACTGGGGGAGAATTACCATCGAGATGGCAAGCAATTTATTTGCTCACAAGTAGTCTTTATCTTTTATTCAGTAATCAATATTGATCAGGAACATATTTTGATATAGATGCGGCCTTGCAAGGAGCATTTGATGGAAAAGCAAGGGAAATTTATGCAAAGGAGACTAACAATAATCACGAGGGATCTAGCCTGAATCAACTAAATGAACGTAGGGATACAGGTAAGGAAGTGCTGGTTCATATTCCACCAGGCTCATCCACAGTTGATTCTTCATTAACTGAACTGGAAAATGCCAAAAGAAGTTGCTTGCCAGCATTTCCTGATCGGCCTACATCCATTGAAGGATGGAAACATGCTCCAGACTTCAGTAAAAAACCTGACAGTTTGCAAAAGATGTTGCACAGAAAAGATGGTTCTGAAAGTGCTTCTGACCAAGTTGGATGGACTAACCAATCCTTTTCCTCTGTTAGCAATCCTCTCAAGCCTGTGGATTCTTCTTTTCTGGATGTTGGAATGGGTAGTGACGCTCATAATAAAATGCCAACTTCTGTTGTTTCATTGCCACAAGAGTCATCCCAAGGTATGGTTAACTACAATTGAATGGACTCTAACCCTTGTAGTATTGTACGTGTTACAATGTACAGTGCAACATTTGACACTAATGGTGGGAATGATTTCCTGTGCAGACAAAAATTTCCTAGAAGTAAGAGAGCAGATTACAACCAATACATGTAAGGAAGTTGAAATGTTGAAGTATAACATCAATGCCCTCAGGGATACAAGTGCATATATTGCACCTGCCAGTCAGATGGAGATGCTTCCTCCTACCTCAGAACCTATAAACTCTAGCAATATCAGTATGTCTGGAAATTACGATGCAAAAGATCATAATATTTCTGATACCCAAAAGTCAGTTGGCTCTGATGGATTTAAAACTGTCATATTTAGCGACACATTAAAAAATTGCAATGCTATTGCAATGCTGGAGAGATCTACTGCCCCAGAAGAAGGAAACAAGTCTGAATCCTACAGCAGGTCTCTTTCTCCTCCAAAGTATACTACATCGGAAAAATGGATCATAAGCCAACAGAAAAGGAATGTTCTTCAAGAGAGGAATTGGAAATCAAAACAAAGGAAAGTGGAGGAAAAAATTACAAAATGTTTCATCAAGCTGAAGGTATGTGCGTAACTTGTGGAAAAGCTATTCCACCAGTTAAAAATACCCCTCTTATAATTTCTATAATTTTCAAAAAAGTTCTCTCATGATTCCTATAATTTGTTTGAGCAGAAAAGTATTCATAGAGATGTCTCTAGGAAACTTTCTTGAGGTATCTCCTATTAGTTATTTATTTTTAGGAAAACTAAAATCTAATTATATAATTACTTAATCTATAGTATAAATTACTATGTATTAAAATTTCAACTTAATTTAAGTAACATTTAAACTTTCTTGAGGTATTTATCAATTTTTTGATTTAAACATCAATGATTGAAATTTAGTAGAAATTAATCAATTCTAAGACATTTAAATCAAGAATCAATAGTTATTTAATTTAAGTAATGTTTACCACGTATTTATTATCAACTAATCCTAAAATTCATATGGTTACTTATACTCTTTCTTGTATTTATGAGAGGATATGAAAGTATCACTAGGAAAGTTTTGTAGAAATATCTCTAGGAAAAATAGCTGCAATCTTCATTTGAACATGTCACATTTTACTGGGAAGGATTGAACCATGGGAACAAATCTACAGGGCTCCATCATCTGTGTTTAGATCTTCCAACCTTTTTCAAGTGTAGTTCACTGTGTACCTCACGCAGTGACATACTGCGTGACCTAAGCTTGTGCCCCAAAATAGTTGCTTACTTTGTACAAGTCATCTGTGCATGTACAATTACAGAGGAAGCAGCTTGCTGGTTTTACTTTTTCCATCATCTAATCCACAACAAATTGACTGAAACTGAAATGCCTACTTGGTAGGCCCAATCCACTCTTGCTCCCTACCAGTCGCAAGGTCTTGGTTGATAGATGGCTGTTTTTGAGAAGTGCACAACCTAGTGTAGGCATTGTGTTAATTAAATCAGAGAGACAAACATTATTCAATTGGAAAACATGCAATCCATATGGATTCTTCTCTTTCAAAAAAATCCGTATGAATTCCTTCTAGGGGATCTCGTCTTTATCACTGGGAAATGATGTTGACCCTTTTATGTTTGCATGACACTACCTTATTTTTTAAAATGTTGCATTACCATAATATATGCCTAGACATGTAACTATTTTTGTTGTTGGATCATTGATTTTTCATGTGATTGAATCATGACATAGGTAAATAATTGAACCAAGATAAGTGCTTGACCAAATGGGTTTGTTTTGGTTTTAAATTGTTGCTTACATGAAAGCAATACCAATGTGTTTTTGGTAAATGTAGAAAATATATTAAAACTTAAAAAAAGAAAAAATCCTGGAGCCTGATTTTTAATGATTTATGTTGATTGTAAGAAATTTTGATCATTTTTTAGAAGCATATTTTCTGAAATTGTAATGGGAGAAAATAAAGGCTGTAAAGTGCATGAAATTAGAAAGTATCATGCATATTGCATAATAATTTGTGGTTCTATAAAATATTTAGAAAAGGGTCATAGAAGAGAGTTTCAAGATTTGAAGCTTGGAAGCATGATAAAAATGGATTCCCAACAAGAGACCAACAACATTCAATGCTCCCTTCCTAAACAACAACATTCAATGTTCCAAGTAATCTAGCAACATTACCTGCAGAATCATTTTATTTGCACATGACTTCTCTTGATCACACTCGATTCAAAAGGAGAAATCTATAGTATCTTTGACTGCCAAAACACCCAACTAGCAGTGTAGCAACTAGCTACAGTAGAAGAAAGGTGGGAAGAAGAAATGCTCATGTTGGGCATGGCATTTTCCAAAAAGGCCATGTCAGTCAACATGATTCACCCATGCTCAAAAAAAATTGGGTGTCCATTGATATGTTGAAGCATGATAGAAATTTGTAATTTTTACAAATATCAGCATATGGATGTCTAGTTTTTTGATTTTCATGTCCACAAAAGTTGGTCGATCTTTTGTGGAGTAAACTTATTGATTGATCAGTCAACCAGTAACTTATTAACGTTCATGCAACTCTAGGAACCGGTATGAAATGCTATTTGGGGGAAAGGGCCAGAACATGATGAGATCTTTTGGTTGGCCAGGGTTCAAACAAAGATTGACTTTGGCTTACTTGCTTAGCTTGGTGCTCTGGATGGTCTTCACTATTGTCAGAGATCTACCTGTTACCCCAAAAGTTTTTGCATTTGATCCTCTTATTGCTCTTGATGAGAATCGTCCTTTATTTTTTTTTAAAATAAAATTTTTGAGAGTGATGTCATGGTGGCATGAGGAAGATCTGCCTGAGGTTGGCCAATTGAATGATAACATTTCTGACTATAATATGGATGGAATAGGCAAACAAGTTAAATAAGATAAATTTAGATTGGAATATATAACTATGATTGCCCAAAAATACAATCAAAACTATTAAGGGAGTTAGTCATAGGAATAAACCTCAAAATTTTAATAATGCAATTAACTGTTGTTGAAGATAAATATTCATACTTCTATCCTTTTCCTAGTGCCATGTTTAAGTATGACAAGTTGACAACAATAACCCATGTCATAATTCTACTATGTGAAGTCGATCACATAAATCTTTTTTTCCAAATTTTCAATCTATGGTTAAATTACATAAATTTAAATTTTATCTCACAATTCCTATTCAATTAGTGTTAGGTCTTTCTTTTTTTAAAAATTTCTTCTACATTGGTTCTCGTCTCTTAACTGGTGCACCTTTTGGTTTCAAAAGGATATAACTAAATCACCTAAGTTAATTTTTTCTTATTTTATCTTTAATTAATGCAATCCCTAATTTATTCCTAATAAAATTATTTTTGAACTTTATTCCTAATCACCAAGAATCTATATTGTCGGTAAATTTAAAACAAGACATGAAAGATTTCTCATTGTATTTTGTCATCATAAAAGAGAATATAGTTGGGAAAAAAATTCTCATTTGCTAGCATATGTAGATTCTATGGATCTCGGAAGTAGGATTGGTGGCATTTGCTCTTCGATTTTTCCTAAGTGAAACACCACTAATCCTTGTGGTTGGATGTACAGGGCATAATGAGATGGGAGGTGACTGAATTCTGGGCGTGGTGGGCATGTAAAGGGGGACTTACCTTTTGATTTTGATGTTTGGTTTGGGTTTGTTGTCTCCATTCATTACCAACCCTGTTTTTCTATCTATATTCTTGGTTTTTTTTCCTTTTCCTTTTTTGTTGTCTAGTGGTTTCTTCTTGGTAGCTAGTTAGGGTTGGTTTTAGTTTTTGATTTAAGCTTGCCTATGGTTTGTGTAGGTCCCTTGATTTTACTTATTTTAATATATTTCCCTTTCATTACTGCTCAAAAAATGTAGTTGGGAAAAATTTCTATATGTTTCTGGATTTTTGCTGATTTTTCCGCATTTTAATGGATTTTTGTATTTTCTGCTATTTTTATTTATAAATAATTAAAAATGACATCGTAATGATGTCATCTAGTCCAACTGGTTGAAACAGTTGGATCGGTGATTAAACCAGACTGGCCAATTAAATGGTTCTCTCTTCAGTCTGGCAGTCTGGTTTTGAAAAATTGCTAGGTTGTGCCTTTGTAACAAGGCTTGGTAGCTCACAGTCACTTAGTCTTGATCGAGCAAATCTTTCGTTGGATCTGTTTAAGAAAAAATATTTTTTTTAATGTTTTAAATAATTTTCCTTACAAAAAACTTAAATATAATTTTTTTGGAGTGTGTATACATAGTTACTGAAATATATAATTATATATATTAATGAAATATATATATCTTATATTTTGATGTTATCTTAGGATTATTTTATGGGAATACCATATAGCAAATAATAGAGTGAAAACTGTACATAATTATTATTAAATATGTATAAATGTAAATAATGTATACCACAAGCCTTGGTTTGCTGCCTAGGTGTTGTTGGAAGTTGGAACCTAGGTGACCACAAGCCTTGGCTTGCTGCCTATGCTTTTTGGGTGCCTTAAAATGTTTGGTACTAACTTTGGTAACTACATAATGAAAAGAAACATTTCTCTGTGGCAGCCAACCCTACACTGGAAGACATGTATAGGCAAGTCATTTCCTTTTTGTAAATGCACTTATGATTCATTAATCTGTGTAATTAA
>JAMKPZ010007868.1:0-13864 GCA_024699675.1 Amphibolis antarctica
ATCTTGGATCTTGTAAAAATGCCCAAGAATCTAAAGATGGTCCAACATTTGATTCTGGTATTGTGGACATTGGTGGAGGAGAATGTTTTATTCTTAATTCATATCTTTGTGTGTATAAATCAAACATTTGATTTAATTGTTCTTCTATTGTACTAACATTTAATCATAAATCTACACCTAAACTCATTTGTATTCCCTTAATTAATTTACTAGCATATCTTATTTTACACCTAGGATCTAAGCATGCACCAAAATATATAATGTAGGGATTTCATTCCAATATTTTAAAAAATTTTGTTTCATGTTATTTACTATTGGTTCGAAAAATGAATATGCCTCATATTTATTAAAAACTCGTAAAATATCATATAAATGATGCAACGCATAGACAGATGTAGAATAATAAATTCCTAATAATCTAACCGTTGCATCATAAAAAGGTTTTAAAAATTCAACAAAATATTTTACAATTTGAAAATCATTCTCAGTTAATTATTTTTTATAATCATCACAATGATGACGATTATACAAAGACATTATTGGAATTTCATATGGTAATACAATTTCTAACATTAAATATATGAATTCCACCTATGTTGAACATTTAAAGAGAATTTTTTATGTGATATTTCAAAAGTATCACATGTTTCATCAAATTATTGCTGCTGCTTTCCTGAACTAGTTATAAAACTTACAGCATCTCTAATAAGTTCAATATAAATTTCAATTTCTTTTACACTTGATTGTACAATAATATTAATTATGTGGCACATACATCTTTGGTGAAATAATTTAAAACCATTTGGTGGACTTATTCTAGTTTTAAACATTGGTATTGTTGCAGTATTATTAGTTGCATTATTAAAAACTATAATTATCAAAATGTTTATTTCCTTCAAAACTTAATAGTAAATCTTCTAAACAAATAAATCTAGCATGCAAGTCTCTAGCCCTTTAAGAATCATAAGTCCATGAACTAACACTACCCTCAGGAGTAAAAGAAAGTTGGGTTTGAATTGTTTTATTCTTGTTTCTATTTTCACATATACTAATATGTCTAGTTAAATGACCTGTACCGCCAGTCATTTTGCAAGAGAAGTCAACGTTACAAAGGTTGTAGAAGGCCCATTCCTCTTCTGTGCCATCCGCTATAGCTTTCATCATGATTGTGTACTTTGACCAGATGGAAGCTCTCTTCCAAGACTTCCTCAGTGGCACAATTGAAGTTAAAGCTCCAGTAGTCTCCATTAACAGTGTTACTTCAACTTGAGGAAAATTTTCTTGAGGATATCTGTAGCCTCCAGAACTTTGGCCTTAGTAGTACGTCATTGTTTGTGACTTGAGTGAGAAAATTTGAGAAATTGAGAATTGAGATTAGAGTTTGGAGAATTTAGAGTGAAGGAGATGAAGAGTGAGCTGGGTCAAAAATAAAATCCAACTCCCTCAATTTATAGAGAAAAGTTGGTTGAGCCGTTGAGGCGAAAGCCGACCGTTTCATTCGGTAGCCGGTCGCCCGTTGGGCAGAAGCGGGCTACTCGTTGCACGGAATTGGGCCACCCATTAGGCAGAAGCAGGCCGCCCGTTGCCCGAAAGTGGGCTGCCCGTTGGGCAAAAGCATGCCGACTGTTGCTGCGTCGGCGCATTGCAACTTGTAAGCCGTGACCCGACGGCTAGTCCCCCTGCACCTTGCACCTTGCACCCAGTTGCAACTTGCACCTTCCGCGACATTTCACCTCGGCTGTCGGCCCAATGACCCAATGGCCGATCCCCCCACTGGCAGCACGGCCCATTCTACCTCCTCACGCACACACGATCGTTCACCCCACCAGCTGCACAACCCGACAGCCCATCATCCTGTCGGTGACATGACCTGTTTAGCCCTGAGCCCATCATCCGGCCCATCATCCTACTGGTGACCCAGCGGTCCATTGACTCGGCAGCCATTCCCCCCACCAGCCAGACGAGACAACCCATTCTGCCTCCTCTCGTGCACACACAACCGTTCACCCCGCCAACCGCACAACCCAGCGGCCGACCCAATGACCCGGCGGCCCGTCCCCCTACCAACGACACAACTCGTTTAGCCCCTTCCCGCGCACCGACGCACATGACCGTTCATCCTGGCTACCGGCCTAATGACCCGGCGGCCAGTCCCCTTGCCGACCACACGACCCGTTCTGCCTCTTTCCGTACACATGACCATTCATCCCGCCCAACCACACAACCCAGAATTTGTACTGTACCGACATGGCACAAACTACCTGGGGGTCCGACTCAGGCACAACCTACGACATGAAAAATTTTCGTGTCGTGCCTGGACCGTGCTAGCACGGCCCATTGACAACTCTAGGCTTCAATCACTTAGAGCGAGAGGTGAAAGATGATGAAAAAAAATATCGAAGAGGAGAAAAGAGTGAGAGGAGAAAGAAAAAGGATGCTTGCATTACAACCAGGTAATTTCCCATATATATTACATCTAGAGTCCACAAAATAAAAATGATTACCAAAAATGATTTGACATAACAGACCACATGTAGACATACAAGAAATAACAAAATTAAATGATTATAAGCCACCATATATTAACATCCCCCCTCAATCAGGCATGGATGCATTAAAAGCAAGCTTTCAACAAAAATCTTAAAATGTAGCGAAGCCAATAGGTTTAGTAAGGACGTCAGCCAGTTGATGTTCTGAAGGGATATATTTAACTGCAAAATATTGTTGTTTGATGTGATCCCGTAGAAAGTTCATATTTATGTCAATATACTTGGTTCTAGCATATTGAATGGGATTGGTTGACAAGTAATTGGCACTAACATTATCATTCCAGATGACAGGCATGAAAGATAAAATATGCAATTCTTGAAGTAGTCTTTGTATCCGTAATACTTCACATGCTGCAAGAAGTATTGCTCGAAATTCTACCTCAGTGCTAGATAGAGAGATGGCCCTTTCTTTTCGAGAGCACCACGAAACTAGATTTTTACCAAGGAAGATGTAGTAACCTGACTGTGAACATTATTTTGTCATTTAGATCACCTCCCCAATTAGCGTCGCTAAACACCTGCAATGATGTGGCATCACTGAATGTCTGAAGAGCAGTAGACTTTGATTTTGTATAGACCAAACCATTATTAACAGTGGCTTATAAATATCTCACGATCCTCTTTGCGGTTGTAAGAAGTATTGATGTTGGTTTGGCTAGAAATTAGCAACTTTTGTTAACAGAATAAGATATGTCTGACCTAGTAATACACAAATATTGAAGAGCACCTACTAAGCTTCTATATTCAGTTGGATTTTTCAAAAAATCTCCATCCATAGAGGTGAGTTTCGCGGATGTTGCCATAGGTGTGTGACAAGGTTTGATGTCTTCAAGCTTGAATATATCTTTTCAGAATGTCTACAATATATTTTGTTTGTGATAAGTGCAGTTTGTCTCTTGTTTGTTTTACTTCTACTCTAAGGAAGTAATGCAAGTTTCCCAAATCACGAACAACATTATTGTGATAATCCAATCATTATTGAAGGCAAGGCTGAGAAGTATTCTGATTGTGACTAGCTTGATGACTAGACTATAGGTCTCTTTGTAATTTATACCATTTTTTTTAGAGTAACCTTGTACAACTAAGCATGCTTTGAATCTATCTATTGAGCCATCATATTTTTCCTTTATTCTGAAAATCCATTTACTTCCCACAATATTTATTCCCTGTGGTGGTGGAACCAACTTCCAAGTGCCATTATTGATTAATGCATTATACTCACTTTGCATGATATCTTTCCACTATTGATACTTTAATGCTTGAGAAACAGTTGCTGGAATGATTCTTGAACCAGATGCTAACAAAGAATATTTGGGATTTTGTTTAAAAATCCCTCTAGAAGCTCTTGATTATATAACATTTGTTGTACTATGGAGGAGTTTTTGAGACTAGTGAAGAGAAGGGATTGAGCTCTTGATTTTTTGTGACATATGCTAATAGGCCACGACATATCTTGATTATTATTCATTTCAACTGAAATTTCAGGTTGACTGTATCACCACGGTAAACATAGTTTGTATTAGGATTGAATTTTGTGGGAGCATAATTTTGCACATCCAATCATTTGAAGAAGTTAATAGTTGAATGCCCATTTTTGGAACAAATCTAACATTGAATCTTAGAGTTATTGTTTGATCTTCCACCACAACCTCCATTAGCCTGTCCTCTTTCACGATTTCCATGATTATTGTTTTGTCCACCATTGGCAGCAAACTTGGCTATCATCGGATTTGTATTATGATAATGATTTATATGAATCTCATGATTGAGAAGTAGACCTTGCAGATCATACAAATTAATTGTGGATGCTTGGGTTGTGACACTTGTCATAAGGGATTCATATTTTGGTTCAGACCTTTGAGCATGTGTAAAGCAATTTCCTCATTCGACAAGGGAGAACCCAAAATGGTTAAATTGTCAGACAAAGTGGTAGCATGAGTTATGTAATCATTCATTGTCATATTTTCCTTCTTTAAAGTTTGTAACTCATATTTAATTTGCAGAATCCTAGCATGTGACCTTGATGCATACAAGCGCTCCAAGGTATGCCAAACACCAGCCAATGATGTCTAGTTGGCCACTTGAGAAAGGACGAATGGAGTGATAGAAGCAAATAATCAACTCATAAAAAGTTGGTCTTGTCGTTTCCAAACAGCAACATCAACATTATTGTTGTTTCCTTCAACTAGATAGTCAAATGATCTGTCAATGTAACCCATCAAATTGTGACAATTAAGAAGAGCTAAAAATGAAGTTCACCATATCACATAGTTCTGTTTATCAAGTCAGGGAAACTTGCAATCCAAAAGACATGCTAAGAGATTACCAGGATGTGAAGTTGATTACTTTGATACCAACTTAGAGTGAGAGGTGAAAGACGAAGAAAATTTTAGAGGGGAGAGAAAAAAAGTGCTTACATTACTAACTGTGTAACTACCCATATATATTACATCTAGAGACCTTCTAGAAGTTTCTTTTGGATGATGAAAAAATAAAAATAATTACAAAAATGACGCGGCATAACAAACCACATACATACACACAAGAAATAATGGAATTAGATGATTATAAATCACCATATACTAACACAATCAATTAGGATTAATAAAGATACAGTTATCTGTTGTCATTTTTGGCTCATTTAATTCTAACGATACTCCCATATAATTTAAGCATATTAATGGAACTTTTTGTTTCCGTAAGAAAGCTTTTACGCTAGACTACTGGGCCCCATATATAAGTCAGGATTTTCTTTACAATGGTATTATTATTATTATTACATCTTTGTAACGATACTACCTATAATATCATGAAGTTATTTCTGTTTAAAAAATAAAATAAAAGGTCAAACATGTTACAGAATTCAATGGTTGGCACCGAACTCGATGCTAGAGTTTTGATGGTTGGCTTGGCACATCTATCGAGGTGTATACATACTTATATTCACAGGAAATAGTGTAAAGGAGCATCCACATGTTAGTGTGAATGCTACTTGAAGCTTTGAAGTTTTTGTAGGCATTGTCTACAATTTCTTGATGGGATCGGACGGGAAGTCACATACTACTGAACAATGAAATCTCCCGTGAATATAAAAGGAAGGAAAAAACAATGTACCTGTCAACAACGTTTTAGAAAATTAAGCAAAAGTTTGAATTTGACTAGATGCACCCTTCTTGGTATTGCATGTGCAATAATGTAGGCCTTAGAAATTGAGCTAGTTATCGTAATATTTGAAATTTTTAATTATTTTCTTTAAATTAAATCTTTTGTTCAATAATTGCAAAACCACTTTACTAAGATATAATTTTCTTTTAATGTAAAATAATTGGATTGAAAAGTAGAATTTTTACCAAATGTTAGTCTAATATTATAGTTTTCACTTAATTTAATATAACTGATTAACACAATTAAAAAAGAAGGGTTTCTTGCTACATATATTTTATAGCATCCTTAAATCTTTTTTAAGCATGCTTAAATTAATCTTGAGTACCCTTTAAAATATTGTATTTTCTTGCATGCCATTAATAAAGAAAAATCTTATGTTTTATACTCCTCTACTTATCTAACATTAATGTACAAATATTTTAATCATTAACAAGGAATTAAATGACAACAATGCTCAATTAATTATGTAGACACCTCATTTTCAATTCACCCAAAGCTTCACAACAACTAATTGAGTCGTTAAAGCTCAATTGTTATTACACCTTACCAACTTAGGCTCTTAAGGCACACCAATGCAATAACACCCATGGAAGGGCCTGGAGGCTCATCTCCTCCATTAAAAGGGAGACACCCTTTTCTATGGATCGGTCTATTTCCTCATCCAAAGTGTGAAAGGCACCTTCATGAACCTCTAAAGCCTGTTTGCCCTTTTACCCTCCAAGATTTTAGACATGTCAATTGGATTGTATCCATCTGGGTCGACACGACCCAACATGGTCAAACAATGTCGTAGAATGGGTTGTGCATAGGCCAGTCCTTGGGATTTTCACACTGGCATGGTACGGTATGTCACAACACGAAAATAATTTTTTAAATATTTGTATTTATTTTAATATATATATATATATATATATATATTTAAGTTATACATGTTGTATATAGCTTAGTGGTTTGAGTTTCTTAATAAAAAAGGCATTGTTGTAAGTTTGAATCTTACCTTTAGCAATATTTTAGTATTTCAAAATTATATTAAAATTATATTAATTTTTAATAAAATTAAAATATAATTAAAAATTAAACCATGTCGAACCTAGCTCAACATGGCACGAACCTAAATGGGTCATGCCTAGGCCACCAAGCACGGCTCATTGACATCTTTAGATTTAGCCAGAAAGCTCATTAATAACGACTCCTATGGATAGGCCCTCAAGGTCTATTTTTTCCTCCACAGCCAAAGGAACACCCTTCACAAGTCATCAAGGCCAACTTCCACTTTTTCCTTCCTTCGCATAGTTGATACTCCTAAGTCCGTAAGACGGTAGGCTCCACACTTTCTCGACAGCCTCATGTTGTACAAAGGTTTTATACTTTTAAATTTTGCTTAACCTATGCATTCACCTATTATCCATCACTTGCATTTTTATTTGAATTTTCTTTAGATTAGTCTATAACTTCATGTAAACTAGGCTCATTTCCAACCAATTGCACAGGTGTCAAAATGTTCATAACTCTTCGTTAGACTTCTTTAACTCCTTCTTTTCAGTCCCAAAAGTCCAATATCTCCTTGAGCCCCAATGAGCCCAAAACCCTACTTCATATATTTTCACTTAGAATGCACAAATGTATCATATAAATTAGCACCTACTAGACAATTGAGAGACTAACAAGTTGAGTGTGTAGGATGCCTAATACCTTCCTCATGCATACCCAAAAAGCTTATTTCAAATTCTCTAGTTAGATTTTAATGGGTATTATACTTTGAACACGATGTTACTTACATGTAAATATACATCATATAAGTTTTCTAGTTTAACTTTCATTAAACTAAGTGGTGACTTCTCCTTGGATCCAAAGGTCTATTTACCCTAATCCAACCCACCTAGACCTTTAGGAGCCCACCTTGTACTCTTTAAGCCCATGAGCTCAATGTGGAGTATTCTATAGGCAAAAGTTCAGTCCACTTTGAAGTGTGAGAAAATAACATTACAGTTCAGATACCTTTTAAAAATCCCTTTAACTTATATTGTGAGATTGGATTTTGAGCTGAAATGAATTTAGAGTAAAGGGTTTGTGTATAGGTTTGAGATGAGTGTATGTCGTTTGATTTATGATTTATATATGCGTGTCATTCTTGTGTAAGGGTCATGCTAATTTTATGATTTCTACATCACTTTAATTTTATCATATATCTTTGAAGAGACAATTTATGTGAAACATATAATTTTGTCTTTTCAAAATGTACGGTAAAAGGTATGTAAGATAGGTAAGGAATGTTAAATATTTTGTCATTTAAGCATCGACTAAAAGAAAATAATTAAACATCAAATAACGAAGGAGTATACAAGAGTAACATCTTTTATTGAATGCACATAAGAAGATATAAAACTTGAAAAGGTCCACAAGATATTTAAATTTTTTTTCAATACTCGGTAAAAGAGAAAACCTATGTAGTTACCGGTCAAATCGAAATTCGTATGGTCTTGAAAGTTGAGTACTCCAGCCCCGGAAAATCCAAGTACTTGGATTGTACTGGCTGAAGGCCACGGCCGCATGAGATTCCGACGGCCACCCTAATAAAGGCACGTGCTGTGTGAAGGTTGGCTTGAAGAAGTGGCTTTTCTACGCTTTCGAGTCTTCTTGAATAAATTATTGCAACGACCACGTGCGCTGATTAGAACGTCTCCAAAAATCTTATCAACCCGCGCATTTCTGTGGCTGTCGAACCGTCCAACGGTCAATCTTGTCGGTTCGTCTGTCTCATCAGATTGCCGGAATGCGAGAACAACCTTGGAACGAGACACAGGATTTTGAAAGGCGGCGATAATTACCTATTGAAATCCTCGGCTCTTCGGAATATTATTTTCAATGTTTTTTCTTGAGAGCTGTAAATTTGTCAACAGTTCGTATTTTGGGGTCAAATTAAAGCAGTGGTAGTTATCCGACTTGAAAAATCGGATAACGTACGATTTCTTACACCAAATAATTAACTTCAGGTAATTAATGATTTCTTCGTACTTTTTACATACAGACTGATACAGGTGTGGTAGTTAATTAGCATATTCGCACCCTGCGATAATGGACGATGATAATAATCAAGAATTGATATGGACCGGCACGTGCCAAGTTAATCAAGAGCAAGATGATTTCATTGCAAGTGAGGTCCGTAAAAGGGAAAGGGAAAGAGGAAAAAACGACTTGACCCCTTGACTTTTGGCGATCTCTGCTTTAATTTCCGTGGCTTCCCAACCAAACTCGTAGCTGTGGCCGACATCAACAGCTAGCTTCGTCAATATTCATCTCCTCCGTTCATCCATGTGTCACTGGTTGAGGGCAGACGTAACGCCAAGACCCAAGAGCAGTCTCTTTTGAATCTCGCGTTCTCACTTTCTCCCATATAATCAATTTGAAAATCACATGCCAACAATCGCCGCTTACCGCGTTCTTGCATACATGTACACATATATGGAGTAGGGACCCAAAAATGACTAGATGAGATAATAAGTATTGGTTTTCTTCAAAAATTAAAACTTGATAAATATAAAAATAATTATTATTATTTAAAAAAATAATATAACTGTATTATTATTATTATTATTATTATTATTAATAATATTATTATTATTATAACAACAATTTCTACTTCATTTTATAAATTAAAAAGAGAGCCAGTGTTTTCTTACATATATTATTACAATGGCTTATTAGTTGATTAGAGAAATGGCAACTTTAGGAAAGGTTTGTGTACGTTGAGAATCTTAAAAAAGTATGATTTTGAAAGAAAATTTAGATTTTTGGGTATTTATGTATATCAAAAAATTTTAAATTTTTTCATCATTACAAATATAAATTTTTTCAACCATCTCTCACCTATTATATCAAGAAAATTCTTACCATTCGTAAAAATTTTATCACAACGTAATTTCTTGATTTCATGTATTTTGTTCAACCTTTTCTAATTATTGTTAAACTTATGACTCTAAGGAAAATGTAAAATTATATTTAAAATATTAAAATATAAAATATTTATAATTTTTAAAAATTAATTTTTCAAAATTTCCACAACATATAAAAATAGTCTTAAAAATGTTTCTATTTTTTAATTTTCTTTTCTTTTCATTTTTCTTTTTTTTAAAAAAAATTTTCGTTTTTTAAATTTTTGACGTGTATATATATTTACAGGCTCTTAATATTAAATTTCCGCAATCAATGTTTTTTTTTTTAAAAAAAAAAAGGCTTTGTGGGGATTGGCAGGAAGTCAAGTCAATAGCTTTATTGCCTTTGATCTGGACAAAACCTCCCTTCCTGGGAGATTCCTGTGAAGACTTTCAAGTTCTTCAACCTTCCCTGGTCTTTCCTTCCTTTTTGGTATTTATAAATCACGACTATGGTGCCCAATCCTCACCCTTGTATCTCTGTCTACCTCGTCCGAGCCCTTCTCCACGCCACCAATTAACACAGAGATCAATCAAGCTTTTGCTGCTTCAGATCGATCAAATTCCATGGAGTCTGCTTGGAAAGACGAGCAAGGCTCCCTAAGCCTTGATCTCAACGTCGGTCCCGTACTGCTTCCTACACAGTCGACTCGGGTGAGTGGAGATCGATCAATTCTCGTGAGTTTATAAATTGCTCGTTTCCAGTATGATTGTTGTTCAACTGGCTAAGGCATCATCAGATTTGATTGCAGAAGGTGAGGATGGGTAATTTTATGGATGTGAACAAGGATGGTGATTGTGCCATCAAGAAAGAGGTGAATCAAGTCGGCACCAAACTTGATTGCAGAAATCAAGTCGTTTAATTTCCATTCGATTTGCGGTGTTGATTCGTGATTAATTTGTAGGCCAGTGCGCTGGAAGCAGAGCTCCATCGTACGATGGAGGAGAATCGGAAGCTGAACGAGATGTTGAGCAGCATGACAAGGAGCTACGACGCGTTGCGGAGCCATGTGGCGGACATGGTGAAAGGAGCATCTTCGTCCGACACATGGTCGTTGTCGCCGTCGAGGAAAAGGAAGGCAGATGAAGTTGTCGAAGACAAGAGCAGAACAAGCTCGAAGATCCATATCATGGATAGCTCCTCCAGCGAGGATTCCCTCGGGAAGCCGAAGGAACCGGCGGAAGCCGTCGTGAAGACGTCGACGGCATACGTCAGGACCGGTCCATCCGACACAAGCCTCGTGAGTAGCATATATATATAGTCGAATCAATCGTACAGGGGCTTGCTAATTGCTTGCTTGCAGCTCCACTGATCGATTTGGGTTTTCTGTTCTACTCCATTCATCAGGTGGTAGACGATGGGTATCAGTGGAGGAAATACGGGCAGAAGGTCACAAGAGACAACCCATCTCCTCGGGCTTACTACAGGTGCTCGCACGCCCCGGTCTGCCCCGTCAAGAAGAAGGTATATACACACCCCTGCCCATCCATCCATCGTCGACGATGGGTCTCATAAATCATATGTTGCTAATCAAGCTCTTTACTGTTCCCACATCAGGTACAGAGAAGTGCCGAGGACAGATCCATACTGGTGGCAACCTACGAAGGAGAGCACAACCACGCCAACCCCGGCCACAACGAACGCGCCCTGGGCAGCAATAACAGGAGAAGCTGCAGTACAGTCGCCCCCGCTGTGATCTCGCCCCCGACACGACAGGGGCATCCTGCAGCGATCGATCAGGACTCACCGGAATTCAAAAGGCTTTTGGTGGAGCATATGGCCACCTCCTTGGCCAAGGATCCGAGCTTCACGGCCGCGCTAGCAACCGCGCTCTCCGGAAGAATCCTTCAGAATCCTCCGCTTAGAAGATGATCCATCGATGATTACGGCGTTGTTGGACTGTTGGATGTATTTTTGCTGTGGATGTGGTTTTTCTGGCTGCTTATGTGTTGGAAATTTTAATTTCTCTCTTGTAAACATGTACATAGCATTTTTCCCGATGAAATTTTTGCTACCGTGGTTCTGAGATTCATTTGATAGTAAAAGATGAGTCAGGCCCTTTCCTTCGCTCTCTCTTTCTACTGGCATTTGTCAATGTTTTCGTTTCGACCACAAGTTTATTAGTTAATTCAATACTAATTACACTAGCAATTGTATCTATAATTGGTCACCCATTCTTTTGTATCATTACCATTTATCTGTAGTGTTACACTACAGATTGGAATGGCTAGCCGTCAATCGCCAGGCTAATGTATGTTAGCGAGTGTTCAAATGAACACCAATAGAAATTGGGTGAAGTTGATGACCACGTTCACACTTCTCTAGACAGTAGATGCAGACATTATTTAATATCTTTAGATTGAATGTTGACAAATGTACATGTTTAATTAGCATGTATAGATTGAATTGTATTTCTCCATTTTTTGTGAGATTTCGGTCTAGTCTTTTTTACTTATATTCATCTTTTTAATTAGACTCATATCCCATAAATAGATCAAGAAATTTAACATTGCAAATTCATCACATCACCGCCAGATCATATTATTACGAGAGCCATAACGGGCGAAGGAGATAGTGGGGTATAATGTAGTTGAAGTAAGTAGTGCAGAAGGGTGGAATGATACATAGAAAATAGCTTTAGAAATCAACCCCCTCACTTATTTTTACCGGAACTCCCGTGGATCAACATCTTTTCCGTCTTTTCAGGTATCAGTGGTATCAAATTGTTTTTTTTTTCACTTTCGTATTTTAGGAGTGAAAATAGGTAATTGTCGGGAAAATAATTTTGAGATAAAAAAATAAAAAGAATAATTTTGATAATAAAAAATATAAATTAAAAAATATAAATATTATCGTGAAGTTAAAAATATTTTAAAAAATTAAAAGTAAAAAAAGAAGAAAAAAGTACGAAACCTTTACAAGTGTACGGTATCATGCCACCGTACTCACTCTCAGGCCACAGGCTCCCTCGGTGCGCGTCCTCTGGCGAATCAAACTAGGCTTTCAATTTTAAATTTAATAATTACGAAAAATTAGAATTAAAAATAATTTTATAAATATAATTAAAATTATATTATAAATTATTAAATAATAATTTATAAATAAAAATTTATGTAATAATAACGACATATAAAAATTTATACAAAAATAAAACTAAAATTAGAACTACGTTAACGAATACAACCCAAGTTCACAAGCAATATTGTCGACCCGATACTGATCAATACATGCATAAAGGTTGTGCATCTAATTGTTTCAGCTACCAAACACAAGGGCATCAGATACCTGAAAGCTATTCAGGCTGCCAAACATAAAGGCATCGGATACCCAAAAAAGTTTGGGCACTCTACTATTTAAACCTTGTTTGATAACAAGGTAAATATTGCGTAATTAATTTTACGTATATTCTTAATTGAGGGTACGAGTTCTGTAGCCATCCGTCGATCGTGAGATCGACGGTTGAAATTGAAAAACTTAAAAACACTCTTTCTCGTTTATGTGAAATTTAAAAACACTCTCTCTCCTACAGCAGCTAAAATTAAAAAAAAGTCTCTCTCATCGGCAGGTAAAATTTAAAAACACACTCTCTCATGCAGCAGTTGAAATTTAAAAACACTCTCTCCTTTAACTTAAACAATTCATTCACGTGTGTATAATTAATTTTTCATTAATTAGCAATACAGTGATTAAATTTGAAAGATGTTTGTGGATATTTTTTAACTTAAATATTAGGGTGAAAAATTATAGTCCCCACTAAAACATCGGTCTTTTATAGCAAAGGACATGTAAACTATAGTCCTTCGAATATTATAATTAAAATGTCGGTCTTTTAATTCAACCGTCTGGTCGTTTAAACTAAAACGCTGCTTCTCTCATCACGTGTGAACTTATAATTTCACATGACATGTACACTATACCCCTTCGATTATTATAATTAAAATGCCGGTCTTTTAATTCAATCGTCCGGTCGTTTAAACTAAAACGCCGCTTCTCTCATCACGTGTAAACTTATAATTGCACGTGACATTCCATGGTCATATTTGACGAAGTATATACATATGTAGCACTTACTTAACTAACTATATCCATTCACACTACTTGTCCGAACTGTTACAAATATTAAACATATTTAAAGTAATAAGTTAAACATTTAAAATACTTAATCGAACAATGGAGTGCTACTTAAGAGAACATTAAGTTAAATAATTAAAACACCG
>JAMKPZ010007869.1:0-21615 GCA_024699675.1 Amphibolis antarctica
ATATCAAGGACATGGGCAAACCTAGGTACTTCCTAGGCATTGAGTTTGCATATGCTAAGCAAAAATTGGTTCTCTCACAACGCAAATATACACTTGACCTATTAAAGGAAACAGGTCTTCTTAGGTGCAAGCCAGAGCAAACTACAGTGGAATCCAAGCCTCAATTTTGGGGGTCCATGTTAGCACCGTTTAGCGATGAGCTCAATATAGGAGGCTTGTAGGAAAACTCATTTATCTCACAATCACCAGGCCAGATATATCTTATGTTGTGGGACTACTGAGTCAGTTTATGTAGGAACCTAAGGAAGTACATTGGAATGATGCATTGTGTCTTCTAGCTTATTTGAAGGGTAATCCTGGATGAGGACTTATATACTCCATTAATGGACATCTTAATGTCATGGCTTACACTGACTCAGGTTATGGTGGTGACAAAGGTGATAGACGATCTACTTTTGGGTACTGCACGTATGTTGGTGGCAACTTAGTCACTTGGAGGAGTAAGAAACAAAGTGTTACCTCAAAATCCAACGTCGAAGTAGAATACAAAGCGATGTCTCAGGCAGCTAGTGAGTTGGTATGGCTTTGATCACTCCTCATAGAGTTGGGTGTCTAGGTTCCTACATCGATGACTATGTACTGTGACAATCAAACTGTTATTTACATTGGTAGCAATGATACATTCCATGAAAGAACCAAACATATTGAGATTGATTGTTATTATGTTTAGGAGTTGGTTGAACGTGACGTTATTTGTATACCCTACACGAAATCTTCAGATCAAGTTGCAAACATGTTTACCAAGAGTCTTAATGTAAGGGTGTTCAATCTCTTTTGTAACAAGCTAGGAATGTATGATATGTACCTTCCAGCTTAAGGGGGAGTGTTGGATAGGTTGATTAGTGTATAGATCTGTTTACCCGTTTAGTCGGTATATATATCTCTTGTACACCTTGTGATTAGCAATACGTTCATTACTTTCAACTCCCTCCTATCTGATCATCACCATGAAAAGAAGACAATGTTTTTTCTTGTTTTCCAGTGTTCTCTTGTCATCGACTATTCCTTTCCATTTTGCCAAAGGATTTAGTAAGTCAAACTGGAAGGTAAATTGCAAGGGTACTGGTTTTAGTTCAAAGGGGTTCATCCAGTGTTGATATCATTAACTAGTGAAACAGCCGATAATCTGTCCCAGACGCTTTTTTTGTAAGTTATGGCATCAGTTCCCTCTACAAAATTTGGAATAGACAGAGTATGCTGGATATTTATATGTATATTTGTATTATTTTGGTAACATGGACTACTGGCAAGGTTGGGGACTACAAGTCCTTTACCCCTAGTTCTCAAATGTGGGTGTCTCCTGATAAAAAAAAATTGAGATTTGTTATTGAGCTGATTTCAATTAAATTGAACTTGATACCAACAGAAGCAGAGATAAAAGACTAGTATATCAGGCCTTTGATTCAGTTTTTTGATAGATTTGAAAGATATATTTGTACATTAGTGTAATGTATCAAGCAATAGTTGCTATAATTTCTTCCAAATAATCAAGTATAATAAACATTGTTACCTACTGTTATGTTCCTTTAGTCGAAGTGGGGGCTGGCATTGCTCCTTCCTGCAACTATCTTGAATGATACTGAAGAGAGAGTCTTTGCCATCGGCAGCTGCACCCAAGACTTACGAGAGGTGAACCTCATTGCTTCCCTTCAGTGAACCAATGGGAAAAGATTGGTATCAAAACACCAGGATGGCTGTTCTTATCTAATTGATATTTCATTGATGATAATTATTTTAAAAATTTGTCTAAGTGTTTTTGTATTCTTATGATAACTTATTTTATCTTATTTTTGAGTTTTAAGTTGTTTTCTCAAAATTATTGTGTTTTGACCAATATAATCCTCGATTTTCGAAATGTTTCCCTTTTTCAGAGGACCAATCCTTGATATGATATCGAGATTTGAAACCTTGTTTATATATGTACAATAATTTCTTGAATTCTAATGATTCTTTAAAAATATTTCGTTTGTCAATTATAGCAACAGCCTCTTATGGCATGAATAGTGTAAAGTGATTGTTGTTTGAAATGTTGTATTTATAGTAAAAAGTTGAGTTAGCAGCCACCATCCACACAAGTTTCTCTTTTACTTAACTTGTTATTTGACCATGAATACCTAACACAATCCTGTGAATTCAAATGGTTTTTCTCTTAATTTAATATTCATTCTCAGAACAACATTTTGAGTTGTGGTTTTAACAATATCTGCAGTTATATCCTAATGAGGTGCCTCCTTTGATTCATGGAGTTCTTCAGGTAATAAATTTTCATTACCTCCAACAGTTTGTTACTAATGCTTCAGAAATAATGGTGGACATGGAAGTACATTTTCAATTTATCTATTGCTTTCTTAGAAACTGTTCGCGATTTGCTTGAGTAGAGAAGATCATAATCCAACAAAGGCAACACTTCGTGCTACTTCTGGGGCCATATTGGCTAGACTTCTGGTCATGAATACCAATTATCTGGCACACTTATCATCTGAACCATCACTACTTTTGGTTCTTCAGCAAGAAGGCATCTCCATTGGACCAAATATACTTCTATGTTTGGTTGACGTTTGGCTTGATTTGGTAAAGTTTTATCTGAATTTCATTTTCCATATCTATTGAGATTTTTGGCATTTAGATATTCAAAGTTATCAAGATGGGTGGTAAGACCTCTTCGATGTCAAGTTCAAAATAACCTTATATTTTTCATGTTACATTTTCAAATATAGTTTCACGGATATAAATGAAAAAAGATTGAGCTTGCAAGAGTTAGTGAATTAATCTGGTCCCTATACGCTTGTTTTTTCTTTTAAAATAGTGTATAAATTGATTTTCGGTTGAAACCTAACATCATAGGGGAGGAGTGGGAAAAATGTCCCATGTATTTTGTTTTATTTTATAGTCGAATGACTTTTAGTGTGTATTTTATATTATTTCATATTCTTTAATATTTAATTGAATAAATATGTTTGAAATTATTAAAATTTATGGACTAAGTACATTAATAAAAATGATGATATTTTAAAATTAGATTTTTTAATTTAGTTTATAATATTTTCAATAACTTGAGTGCAATATTCCTTAGCTTAATGTCAAGTATGAAAATAATCATATATTTTCATATAGCATTAATTTTCAACTCTTAATCAAAATTCCTATTATTTCATATTCTTCCATATTTTTGGGAATAGATACATTTAAAGTTACCAAAAATATGAACTGAAAATATAATAATAAATTTGCATAATGTAATAATCTTTAAAATGAATATAAATACATGTTTGCAAATAAATTTATATGATCATTTTTGGACAGCCAAGCAGATATTCAAGGTGGTTAGTTCTAATGCTTTGGCCCCTTAATACCTTTGGGATTTCTATAGGTATAGTTTTAGATACTGAGTATACTTGTCAAGGCATCTGTCTATTCACCAAGCTTTGAAGGTTCAAAATCCAAATGCTATTTTGTTTCTGATTTTTTTCATATTTAAAAAATATTGATGTTTCCAAACATGCAAAATGGATGTGACATGGGCTATGGCTTTATAGATGTAATTAAAACATGCATGTATGAACATTCACGTAATAAAAACACTAAATGAAGCGTAAAATTGTAAAATACGATTTTATTAAACATATGTTACATACATGATTTTAAAAATCGAGACATATCACCAAAATTTTGACAATCCATCTCGGTTTTCCGTTTGGTTGATACTGATATTTACAGTTTAAAATCATACCGACATTTAAAATCATGGTTACATTGAGGTCATATGTTGTGTTTCTTGTAAATGGGTTATTGGATATCCATTTATCCATTGATACCCACCCAATATATATATAGTTTTGCACCCCAACTTTGTAATGCAATGCCACTTTCTATTCTAACATGGTCTTAAGGCAATGGATTAGAGATCCCTAGTCACCACCCACCCTACCTACCAATTGACTATTGTTGCTTCCCCTCCGACAAACTCATTGACAACTTCTGATGCCATTGATTCCTTCTCTTGCCGATTCCTGTCTCTTACCTTTCCTGATGGTTGGGTTGAGCCACTCATCATTGACTTTTTCCCTGCAATGTTGCTAGGGTTTTCCATTCCATCCTAGATGTCTCCCGTCTTCTTTGGATGACCTGGTTTTTGTGGTGTGTTGGTTGTTCACTTGTCTTCCACCATTCCTTGTGTAACCAGTGACTTGGGAGTTATGTCATCTAATGACCACAATGAAATAGGCTTCCGCAAGGTCTGACTGTACTCTGTGGGTTGTTCTTCCACATGTTGATTGTGCCTATGATGTGGGTTACTTGTTGGACGGTTGTGCTACTTGTTCATCTTTCAGCCTGGAAGACAGTAGTTTTTGTTGGTAGGTATGGTGACTTTGCTTGGCTTGAAGTATGGCTGACCAGGGCCCACTTATTGAATGTTTTGTACCCACTAAAGAAAAGTTAAATGGGAAGGAAGAATTACATGTTATGGGCATACTTTTGAAACGACTATGATTACTCATTGCAAGTTGTCACCTCATTGATGTTCTATGTGATGTAAAAGACTTCACATATGTTGATTGGTTGGTTGACAATGCTGCTATCACTTCTTGGATGCTTACTAGTATGGAGTCATTGGATGCGTGTGGTGTTACTATGATGCATCTAGCTAAGAAAATTTGGACTTTAGTAAGGAAAACTTATGGGTATAAAAAGAACATTGCAAAGAATTGCGAAAGTGTATGAGCAACTATTTATGATGATATGGGTTATCAATTTTCCCAAGATTATTACAATATTTTACGTGTGTTGATTGAGGAGTTGGATATATATCAACCCTTTGTTGGTAATATTTCCAATACATACCAATAAAAGGAAGAGTTAGATGTTGTAGCATATCTATTAGGTTTAAATTTAGAAGTCTCTTCTTAGATTAGAGGACAAATTCTTAGAGTTGATCAGATGTTAGACTTAGAGGAGACCTTTACAAAGGTTATGAAGATTTCAATGATGATTCAATCCTTGTTTATGGACTACTCTGTCGTGGCTGCTTCTTCCTAAGGTCATGGACGTGGTGGAGGTTGTCATCAATCCATGTTTTGTCAACATTGTGGAAAGATAGGCCATTGTTTAAAGAAGTTTTCGGAAAATTTTGGTAAATAGTAGTGGGTATGTTGTTAAGATCGAATGCTACCATTATACTAAAAGTTTAAATTAATAGTAAAAATGTAAAATCTCCTTATAATTAATTAATTAGCAATACTACGTAGTCATTCAAGTATCACTAAGCTTACCACTTTGGATTTGACTTGGCCTTACCCCAACCTATGCCACTTATGGTCTTTGCCATCAGTAGGTGATTGTTGGAACCATGACTTGACACTCCACTTTGGGTGTGATTTAGCTGCTCACATTAAGTGTGACTTGGCCCTACCCTAGCCTTCGCCAATTAAAACCTTTACCACAATCAACCAACATTTGTGTTGTTATTGAGTCCTCCTAACCTATCACCTCTCTTGCTATGGTCACCATTTCACAAGAAGAGTATGACTGACTCCTTTAGTCACAAGCTTTAGATTCCACTTTCATGAGTGCCTAAACTTTTACCTTTAATAATATCATCCATGTTGCTTTACTAGCTTCTTCAAATAAGTCTTGGATCATACATTCTGATGCTTCCTTTCATATGTCAGGTATATCTACTCTTTTTGGTAGACTTATCTCTTACCTCCAATATATCCATTATTACCATTGTTGATGGTTATTCGTGTTTTATATTTGGACAAGGGGTCATTCAAAGTCTCTTCCTAAACTAGATTAGATAATGTCTTATATGTACCTAACTTTCTTATCAATTTATTATCCGTAAGTGTCATTTTACTACTCAATTACAATGCTTTGTAACTTTTTTTCTCTTTTCATCCTGTTTTTTAGGATTTGCATCACATCTAATTGCTAGTTTGCTCTTTTTCTTTTGCAATCTCCACAGATTGATAATGTTAAATTCATGCAGCGGAAAACTTATGCCTCAGCTCTTTCAATAATTTTAACTCTTAGAGTACCTGAAGTTCTGGACAGGCTTGATGAGATCCTGAGGTATTGCCCCAAATTTGATTGAAATTTCTCTACATGTTGCTTATTCCTTGTAAATTTAACTTATTCCAAACCTAAATATGCATTAAGTGCATGTACAAGTGTTATTTTGGCTGGAACTGAAGACTCAAATGAAGAATCCAGGTAATATTTTCTGTCGAGAGAAACTTTTTTGTACCAAGTGTAATAAATTGTCATGTTCCAATTGCTATATTATATATTCTAGTGATGATGCCATAAGCTCCATTGGGACCAATAATAATAATTTTGGATATGAACCTGTTCCAAGAAAAGAGCTGCAAAAAAGACAAGTAAGATGCTGAATCTTACTGACATAACTGAGCTTTTGCTTGGCAGAATCCTTGCCGTTGTTGATAAATTTCTTTGCAGTTAAGGGCTTCGGATCCTATCAAGCAGTTATCTCTCGAGAATATGGTGAAAGAAAACCTTCAAGCTTGTGCAGCACTACATGGGGATGCATCTTTCAATGCCACCATTAATAGTATACATCCGACTGCTCTTGCTCAGTTAAAACTGGCGCTAAAGTTGCCATAAAATATTTTTCCTTCCAAGATGACAGATTTTATTCCCTGGAGATTTTTTGCCTTCCTGATAATGCAGATGTGCATCTATCCGCTCCTACAAAAAAGGTACTTGTGTACATTTCTGCAATTAAAAAAGAAAATCAGTTGATCGATTTGATCCAAGTCTTAGCTCTATTGTAAAAAGGCAAATCTTACTTCAGTTGTTTATCGTACTAATTGTTCTTTTCTTTTAATGCTTTTTAGGCACATTCAAGCTGCGGATTTTTTTAAGGCTGTTGCTGTAATCTACTCAATGTCGGTTGAGGTGGAAATGTTGTATATTATTTGTTTTAATGATGCTGCCAGTTTCTTCACTTTTGACATTTGTTATCTGACACTTTCGTACCGTGAAAAATGGCATGGAGTTGGTGTAAGCTTGTTAGAAAGGGAAGTGCAATTTTTATATTAGAATTGCACTGCTTATAGGGATTTTTTCTTGTAGGCATCTTAGATATTTATTGATTTTTATTTTATGGATGATTAATCTATAGTGTAGTTTACAGTGGATAAAATTTTGAAATTATCTTATTTCTATTTGTTGAGAATTTTGGGTTTCAAAATTCGATGCTTGAAAATAGAAATTTATCAATTCCAATACCGTTATATGAGGATGAACACTTGTTTATTTTAAATAAAATTTTTAGCATATATATATATAGTCAAATTTTTATTATGAAAGAGAGGTTCTCATATTCATTTTTTAAGGTTGATGGCATATTCATAATTATTTCATGGTTTGAAAGATTATCATTTTTATATATATTCATAATTATTTCATAACTGTCTCATATTCAAATATATTAAGGTTGTATTTATTAATGAGGTGTTGTAAAATTTTTAATTTGGTAATAAATACAGTCTAAGTATTGAATAAAGTAGAGAAGATTGTCATTTTTAATCTTTCATTTTGGAATATCATTGGACTAGAATTATTTAGAAAAATATTATTCAGATCTTTTGTAGGTTTATAATTGCACATCCTTAATATAATTTTAACACACTCATAAATTTTAATTATGATTTTTTATTTGATTTACAAATATATATATTTTATCATTCTCGGCCTTCCCTTCTTTTATTATGTTTCCTTATTTTATTTTATTTTTTTGAAACGTTCGTATTTTATTGTTTCCTTGGCGTTTTATTAATTTATTCTCTATTTTTGTATCTTTACTTTACACATATATATGTGTGTGTGTGTTTTATATGCATATCTCCATTTTTATTTATATTTTTTTCATTTTGTCGTTTCTTTCATCGTCTCACCATTTTGTTTCTTCATTTCTTCTTCTCCTGCTCGACTCCTCCAAGGGGCTGAACCCTAGCTCCATCGGTCTGCTGCTGATTCTTTCTCCCAAAGCAGCACGAGAATCCATCTCCTTCGATGCTGGACCTATCATTCTTGTCAGTTCACCTCCAATCAGTCGAACGGTGCCGCGTTCGCGACAACAACAAAGCCTCGACGCGGACGGTCAAGGTTGTCGCAACTAATGTGAAAACGATCGAGACACCACCACGGATTGACGGCGTTGCCTCTCCGGGACAGGTAGAACTCCGCCATGGATGAGCTAAGTTTACCTACCTGGGTGATATTGGGCCATCGCCAAGAACAAACAGATGACAATGCCGCACACTGGCAGAGCTCCGCCACATTGCCACAAACGAGCGGAGTTCACCCGTGCACGTTTTACGCCCTTTTTGGGGGTTTGGATGCTTGGAATGGGGAAGGGTGGAATCGTAACCCACTTCCATTATTGCGTCAGGTCTGCACCTACGTGCAGGTCTCTTCAGGGGTTTTTTTGCAAGGGCGATGCAAAAGCTGTCAAGCGGGGTGAAGAGTTCGAGCTCAGAAACGTCTTCTCGATGCTTCGCAGGAGATGAAGAGTGACAGGGCGGAATCTTAAATATTTATACTAACCTTATACAAACTTATATTTTTTAAACTTTGATTGAACTATTCCGAGAACGGCGGAAAGGGAAAATAGCAGGATTTATTATTATCATTTTTTATATTTGTGCATATAGATAAATGAAGAAATTTTTTCCCTACATTTTCTCACCCCCCCCCCCCCCGCCCCCACCTTCCGAAAACGGTAAAAAAAATTTATTTTTGTTAATGTTCGAGCAATGTTTATATTAATGTTGTAATATGTTGATTACTGTAGTAAATTTAGGTTGATTACTTTAATATTATTAATTTCATATTATTAAGATTCTTGGATGATGAATTTATTATTATTAAGAAAATTTATTTATGTTGTATTTATAATTTATTTATTTACAATTGTCATTTATTTTTTATTAATTAGATATTTATAAAAAATTATCAATGTTGAAAAAATACCTGTCAATATTAATTTCATATTCTACTATTTTTCTGTAACGTATATAAACGTCACGATGTTTATCCGAGAGGCGGTACTAATGTACTTTTACACATAGACAGGCCGGAACTGTCAACATTTCGTGGGCAGAAAAATTCAGGCTCACTTGCCTGAGGTGTTGAAAGCGAAGTTAAGCTTCATGTTCCTAAGATAATATACGTGCTGTACAAGTAGCACCACACAGAATGATTAGTAGGCGGATGCTTGCTCGGGAAGCTAAGCTACTCGGGGAGAATAAAAAACAGTGAAAACCACCAAGGCTTCCAAATAATTAATTTCTATATACAAAGAACCATCTATGATGTTGTTGGATGTTTGAACAATGCAGACCGCTAACCTAGATCATCATATTCAAGTCTGTGAGGTCATCCATTGGAATCTCCAAACCGTTGCAACCATCATCTTGGAAACCGTCTTCTTCAAAATTTAGCCACGAAACCAAGTCATGCTCGTTACTGGCTACACCCAGTGCATCGATTTCTGGCAAATGCAAGTTCGAAAAGTCATCCTGCGCATCCTTAATTATCTTTTCTTTTCCAGAAACCAGTGGTCCATCTTTTTCTTTTGTATCCCTACCAGACACCGTCTCAGTGACCCCTGCAGTCACGCCAAGATCGAAATTGAAAGAAGCAGATGAGTGGGTCGTCTGGTGCCTAGTTTTTCTTTTGTTCTTTCTCTCGCCATTGACGGTGGAGAAGACTGACCTGCCGATTGCATTCCTAGACGTGTCTCCTGTGTTGCCCCTCTTCCTATCTCTATCTCTCTCGCTTCTCTTACCTTTCCTACCACTTACAAGATTATCAAGGCCTAAATGTGCCCCAAAGGAAACGTTGCTATTGCAACCAACCATCTTATAAATAGCTAATGCGTTTTTCTTCACTTTATCTGAGCACTTATCTTTGTTAATCATATTTTCTGAAAGGTGATTGAATGACGTGAAAGAATCGGACAAGCACTTGCCAAGCTTGTTGCTTCTTGTTTCCCCTCCCGTCTTAAGGTGAATATGATCTGCAAAAGATAACCAAATCAATCAGCTAGCAAAAATTGATGGTGACTACTGGCCTCTTAAATCAAATTCAAACAGTAAATAAAAATGTGGTATATTCTATGCCTCATTGTTATTTATAAACAAACGATTGAATAATCCACATTACAGCCTGGCATTAATTAAAATATATTAATTAAATTAAACCAGTTCATTTATCTATGGCACAAAAACCAAACATGAGCAATAAATGTGGATATGGATTGAACCTGCCAACCACGACATTTAAATCGTTTAGTGGTAATAGGGTTCATATATTATACTATGAAGTATATGGAATTAAGGGCTCCAGACTCACCATCAACAGTGTCCTGTTTATGTTCTGCAATGTTATTTTCATGGTGAAACATTTCTTGGAAGGGAGGCTCACTGAAACAACTCCTTCCTGTCTGCTCAAACATCTTACATCTTCCGAGTGTTTGTTTTACAAAAGAACGGACAGCACTTTTGGTGGTTTTGTTAATGTTCTCACCAGTATTTGAACCCCAAATTTCCTGTAGACAGAAAGAGTCATATCCAATAGAAGAGTCAATCTGTAAATATATTTGTCCACAAAAAAAATCACCCCTACCATGCAAATGGAAGAGTTATAAAATTACAAGTCAAAGAAAATTAGAAAATTCAACATAATGTCATGATATACCATGAAGCATACAAACTTATGTTTTGCAAACATGAAATCCTTGCACGTCACTTTTGTAGGAAAAGCCTGTGTAAAAAAGGCTTGGTCTTCCAAATGCAATGAATTTTTAAAAGTGTGTGATAATCTATTGAGTATTCTTTCAGTGGATGTCTTCTGCTTCCACTTTCTTCTTTAACTGCTCCCGAGGGTTTTCTTTATCTTTCATTAAGAAAAAAAACAATAATTTAAACTATAATCTCACTACAAAGAGTTGGCCACATGAATTTTTTTCATGTAAGTATTTCTATTTAAGGCCAAATCTTTGGTTAAATTACAAAACTTTAATTTTTTTTTTAAAATTTCTAACTAAATAGTTTTGAGCCTATCTTTACTTCTTTTAATTTCTTCCACATTAATTAATTCTCCTCTCCTAACTGATGTATTTTTTGGTTTCCTAAACATGACCAAACCACCTAAGTTGATTTTCACTTATTTTCAATAGAGGCAACTCCTATTCTATTCCTAATAAAATTTTTTTTAGTTTATTCCTTATAGCATATTACCATTTATCCATCTAAATATACATATTTCAACAACATTAATTTTTTAAATATAGTCATCCTTTACAACCCAACATAAAGTATAGCAAAAGAAAGATAACAAGTGTAGAGTTCCTAGCAGAGCAAACACAATCTCATTTGTAGCTTCCTTTGATAGCTAGATATGAAATTATAGATAAAGCCAGAAACATATTCACAGGTTCTTCAAAGTTTATATGCATTTTCTGAACATAAGATACTGTCAATGAAATTTCAAGTGGAAAGTTCTTTTGGTACATTTCTAGGAAAAATATTCAAAGAAAAAAAGCCTCAGTGCCCAATTTCCAAAGTAAGGGATTTATTGACGAATTATTGACATACTATTAACATCCAGAAATTAATAATGGGTATTGAAAACGATTTTCCAGCAAATTAGCTACTGAACTGCTAATTCCAGGAAACCCATCTGGTAAAAGAATATCGAAGGAGATAATGCCAAGTTTCCTTCACATAAAACAATAATTTTGGTAAAAGAAAATTGTAGAGAATAACGTAAAGTTTCCCTCCCATACAACAATGATTAATCAACTCAATGTCTTAATTCCACTATGAAGTCAACAACTTTCCTTCACAAACGGAAGATTAAAAAGCTAAGCAAAATTTATGCATGATGCAGGTTAAATAATGCGAAAAGTATATGTACTAGATTTGACAAATTCAGCAGAGTTGTGATCGGTTTTGGTTTTTCTAAGTTTGCTATAGATTATTTTGTATTTGTCAAGAAAAACAATGTTGGTTGTCTTTCTTGCTACATATTATGTTCTTATTACAGAAAATGATACTATGGTGTATGCATATCATGGAGACCAAGCAATTATGTCTTTGGGACGCCCCATGTATTTTTTAGGAATTGAGTTTACCTATAGGAAAGAGAAGATGGTGTTGTCACAAAGGAAGTCTGCTCTTAATTTTCAACAAAAGACATGACTTACAATAGGCAAACCAGAAAGTACTCCTATTGATCAAAATCTAGCATTTTGAGATGATTCATTGGACATGTATCAGGATGTTGGTTGATATAGGCAATTGATTGCGAAACTCATTTATCTATATCACACATTGCATGTGGAATAAATTATGAACCATGAACATAGTGATCAGGATGGAAAACTACAATAGAAACTTACTCTACACTTTCCATAAGTAATTTCAACAAGTTTGTTAAGGGCAATGCGCTCAAGTTCCCTGCAAAGAATATCTTATCAGTAAAAGAAAGCGAAAGAGAGGCATACAAGTATTCAAACGATGAGTAAATTCTAGATACATAACCTTTCAGAATTTTGCACAACTTCTGAAACCACCTTCTCTAGTTTCACTGATAACCTCTTCATCATCATAACCTATTGGACCATGAGAACTGCAGCCTTTACAACTTGAAATTAATTTGTTCATTATACTAAAAACAATGAAATCACTGGTCATAAAAGGAACATAGTCAGAACAATAATTTTTTGATAAATTTAATTTTTCACAATATAAATTCTGTTAAGAGTAACTAGAGATATCATTTTAATACTTACCATCTTAATAATAAAGGTTTAGTCCACTATGAGATTTGTAACAATACCACATATTGCAAACCCCATTTAAAGGTCAGACATCTCTCATTTTTTTCCCTAAACTAACAAGTACGACACCTTGACAATTTAATAAGTATGATAAAAACAACATTTAAACTTTGTCAATTTGTTTGTGACAAAACCTGATGCAATGAGCAAGTGACCTCTAGACACCATTTCCCAATCATAACATTCTTTGATCCTCACTTTCTGAATGACAACACGCTCTAGAATTGATGCAATGAGGTAATGAGAAAAGGAATAATCATGTTATCACATATCTAGAGAATAAAATGGGAGAACTTCATGCAAAAAATGGAAGAGAAGAAAAAAGGAGAAGCACAATAATAATAATGATGATGATGATTTGATATCATTCAACTAATGGGAGATTACATTATAATATATAGGGATTAAATCTACATTACCCTAATGACAATAAAGCCAATAAAGACACTGTAAAGAACATACATACTAAATAAAGGACTTAAAGTAATATCAACTCTAACAAAAACAATAATAATATAAAAAGATAAAATGAAATAATGGTTGTCTTGAGAACAATCCATTAAGTAGGAAAAATGAGTAAGATGACAAAAATTGAAAGATTCATATCCTACAAGAACATATTGGTATTTGTGTCTACAAGTACTTGTATGTATTTGCAACTTGCAAGTATATATATTTTATTTGCAAGTGTTTGTCCTTAGGCTTATCAGATATTTTAATGTTGTTCACTAAGACAAATGTAGTAGTTTAATTAAGTTAAGTTGATCAATGTTCACATCTATTTGTTGCGAAGTTAACATGATTGACTTTTGTTTGTATCCATTGTCAAAACAAGTTGACTAATAGTAAATGCTTGCTTGCTTATTGTTTGTGCAGCTACTCTAATTCCTGTCTATTTTGTGCCTATTGTAATTGTCTACTACTTCAAGTTTTTTCTTTGTTTTTAGTAATGTTGTAAGTTGTTCATCTTGGATACTCCACATTGAAAGGGAGTATTGGAGTAATTAGAGATATTACTTCTTACCATCTTAGTAGTTACTATTTTAATAATAGGTGTTTGGTCCTACATCAAGATTTGTAAACATAATCTCATCTTGTAGATACAATTTAAAGTGATTAGAACTATTTGATTGTAATGAAAGATAAACTAAACTTATTGAATCAAAATAATACCACTTGATACCATGAAATTCAACTGACTGTGTCAAAACTTCAGTTCAACAAAAAGAGGAACTATGTTGGACTTGGGTGGAATTTTGTACAAACAATGGAAATTCACAATAAATGCTTAACTTTACGAATTTTAATATGAAATTTTAATACAAACTAAAGTAATTAATAATACACATCTAAAAATCGCTAGATTCCTTTTTTAGTCATTTATGACATTAAAAATATAACTTTATAATTGCAAAAAAAAATAAGTATACAATATCTGTATGAGAAATAGACAAATAAATGTTTTCAAGATAAAAATAAAGGGAAATGCATGCTTTAAAGGTAGATATAATAAGAAATGAATAATAACAAGGAAGATGTAATGATAAATAAATGTTTTCAAGGTAATATCTACTAAAATATACATAAATCTAATATAATGTTTACCAACATACATAGGTTTAAATATAAATAAGATCTCTAAAAAAGCCAAAAAAATCTTACAAAGATAAAAAAACTATATTAAGATTTATGTGTACATAAGAAGATGAAGACTTGGAAAGTTGGAAAAAGTGTGAATAGCAGTGGTAGAAACTCTAACAAGGCATCAGTAAATTCTAGTGAGACAATGATAGTTGCAGGTCTGTAAGAGAGCAAAAGTATTAAGAAGAGAGAAGAGAAATGAAAGAAGGAAAGAAAGAATGAATGAATGAAAAGAGAGGTAAGGATATGTTTTTGTGACTTCTATATAGAAAATATCATGTTGGTTGACATTTACTACATGTTGACGACGAGTTACCACAGTACAAAAAAAAATCTAACTTTCATTGGACATGAAGTTTGGTATCAAAATATCACCAACAAGAAGAAAATCTTGCAACTACTGAAACAAAATAGATATAGTGTTGAAATCCATAGAGATTGACACATGTCAATGAAATTTCACAGACATGTGTCAAAGCTGACTTCCATGATTGATACTTGGTGTTGTCTAGGACTATAAATGTTCAATTTCCCAATGTGATACTACCTTTTGGCATCCTCACCATGTACAATGTGTCTTGGATCAACATGAAAAAAAATTATCTATGGGGGACATTGAAGGTAGAAGAGTTAGTCATTTGACCACCATTTGTACACGGTTTGTTTTACATACTATATTAAGTCTAAACTTCCAACAAAAAATCATATGCTAATGAATGAAGTTTCCCAATATTGAATAAAGCCCATGATTATAATTCCATTTCTGAATTTAGGATTATTTTCTACGCAAATTTCTGATGAATTAACCAAGGGCTTATATGACTAGCTTTTAATGAGGCTAATTACAATTTCCTGTAAAAGGTACCTTCTCACTGAGCTTTTTCTTCAAATTCTCAATGCTTTCACCAATTCCTTCATCGCAATGGGCCAGATCAGGCTGGAATGACAGAACATTCAGGTTAGTCTATGTGATTGCTTTGTCATCTACATAAGTTGGGAAAATAATAGCATATGCAAAACTAAAGGATAAATAATGAAAACAAAGATTTTATTTGATGAAGTGAATCATGATAATGAGCTATTTCCCTTTTCTAACCAAGGACATTGTCAAAGGCTCAAGAAAAACTCGACCATAAGAATAATAATACCAAATACTTATGGCTTGTGATAACCCGTATGACTATTAGATTTCCATCAATAAACTATAACAAACTTTACAAATATTATTAAATACATAAAACATATATAACACGTTCATAAAAAATCCTGTTTTATAATTGATACAACACAGAAATATTTACAAGCATGGGATGATCTAAGAAATGAAATACAGAGCAGCTATATATGCCACCTAAACATTTTGGGGTCACAAAAGTAACACACTAACCTTTAGTTTGTATTTCATATTAGCTATATTATACTCAAAACATATAAAGGGTAAATCCAATGCATGAGCATCCCACCAAGATGGTGTATGGAGAGGATCCAATTCTATGCAGCCGTACCTCCGTAAATGAAGAGATATTTTCCTAAAATTCTAATCCATGAACTCTATACCACAATGAAACAACCTCACCATTGTGTCAAAGCTCATCCTCACCCAAAATATATTTCTCAAAAACACAAATGAAACTTGAATACAAGGGATAAAGCAGCAAGACTAAGAGAGTTACCTTTGAAAAGCAAGCAAGACAGACATCACAACAGAAAAAGGAACATCATATAGCTTTACCATAGTTTATATAATAAGAATAGTCAAAGTCATGGTAAAAATAAATGTTATGATGGTAGAAATATTCCCATACCACAGGTTCAGGATAGAGTCCAATCTCATTCAGCTCCAGCAAAATTATATCTTCTATGCTCATTTGATTAATCTGAAGCCAGTAGAATAAATGTCAGAATTAAGAAATTCAAACACTAAAGATGTCTTCTTTTTGGCTTCTTCTTACATCAATATTTGCAACAGTACGATTGCTAAGTTCATCAAAGTAACTCCGATATGTATTTATCATATTATCATTTGAATGTTCCCTCTTGACAGTCTGGGAATTATCTAATGGCAGCATATTTAATTTCTTGGCTTTCAAGTCTTCATCTACGCATAGTTGAATATGAGAGGTGCCATTGTCAAAGGGTTGTTCTCTTCCAGTGCAGTAAAATGATTCATTTTCGTCTTCTTCAATCATTGCTGAAAGCAGTGCCTGACAAATAGAAATCCCATAATGATTTCCTTTTGTATGAACTAGGTGAGCTATGTGAGATTGATCAAAGCTTTCTGTTTCTCCAACTAGATCCAGCATTTGTTCCAATTCAGTAAAGTCAAGTCTATTAGACAACCCATGTTGTTCAGATTTCCCAGCAAGAGATGAAGTTGACAGGAGTGGACTGGATTCGAAACCAACCTGAAAAGAATGAGATTTTTCTGATGTTAATTTTCTGTTGAACAAAATGAAATCCCTTTGGAATGAGTTTGAATCACTTGAGTTACAATGTATTTTCTTGATTTTCCAGGTGGCTAAAAAGAGGAAAGGAAATGATTATGATAAAATATTCTACCATTCTCTGACTTCAATAAGCAGCAAATATTTCGTTTATGAGATTTTGTGTAATAGATACTACAAAATTGCAATGAGAAACCACGTGAAACGAAGCTTAACAATAGAGATTCAACAATTGAGAAATTGTAAAGGCTGTACCTTTCCATCATCACGACCATCACCCAAGTAACCCACCTTTGAATACTCATCCACAAACTGCACCTGATTTATAGGAAAAAAGAAAAATCAGCATTTTAGATTTCATATAAGTTAGGCTAACAGCAAAAAGAGTTTCTATTTAATGATAGCATAATCCATTGCCTGTTGCTTCAAGAAATTTGCATCATCCATAGACAATAAGGTAAAAATAGGCTCAAATTTCTTCCAAAATAAGTTGGAGCAACCATATCCTGCAGGTTAATTCTGTTAACAATCTCCAATAGGGTATCATTGAAAATTAGAAAATAAACAAGCATTTTATAGCCAAATACATACTGATCTGTAATGCATAATCTGCAGCAGCCAATAGCTCTTTATGTTCATCAATGGTATAATCTGATCAAAAAAGAAATTAAATTGACAATATTATCCTAATATAACTGCATAAAGAAACCTGCAAGAAATAATCATCTGTGATCCACTAAGTAGAGGCAGATACCAGATAAATCCATGGAATTATTGTTTGTATGCCTCTGACATGCATATCTCTTTCGCTCCAATGACTTCTTACATGGCAGGAAACCTGCATTGCTGCAAAAATAAATAGTTTCACTCATATTGGACTTTCCTCTGTAATTGATCATAAAACTGATTGAAATTCAAAATAAGAGAACTAGAAAGTTTTGGTCATCTAAAATCAATTATTTGGATGGATAAGCAATATAACCTTTCAATCTTTTCTGAACCAATGCTAGCACGTCTATTTTGATTTGCAGAAGCCTGTCTGTTGAGTTTCTCATTTACATTAGGCATACCAGACTTTAATGGAGAAGCAGCACGTCCATGCCTTTGGTGTATCTTGTTACCATCTTTAAGATGTTGTCCAACTTCACCAGCTGCCTTACTGTTTCTAGCTGCAAATAAAAGATCTCTAGATCTTTGTAAATTATGAACATCTGTCTCTTGAAGATTTTGGCATCTCCTGGTCTTATCTTTTGGCCTAGTTTTGGTAAATCTGAGCTCTTCACTCTCCGGCAATCCATCTGAAAATGTAAACTCACTCTTTAACTTATTTTGTTCATCACTGAGTGCATAATTGTCCATTGATTCAGAGTAGGAGATGTCATCATGGACTGCTTTGGGGGGTAGATTTTCTCGTCGTGCTGTACGTGACACCTTTTGAAGCCTTTGACCAAGCAATTGTGTCATGGAAGGAGATGATGACCTGGTTGGAATTGATCTTTTGTGATCAGCTGCTGCAAGAACAGAATCATTGGGACCTCTCATCGTTTGGGCAATGTTAATGGATACTCCAGACGAAGTAGCACTTGACCTTGGTGCACTGGAAGAAGCATTTGATTTTGTTAGTGAAGCAGCAGGAATAGAAGCACTGTTATCTTCAGAACCACTATGCCTGGCATGAAGTTTGTAATAATTAGAAGTTATTCAATGCTCTAAAAAAATTGACACAGTTTAAGATACATAAACACCATGAATGATAAATCATTCACATTGGACATACAAAACAGAACCAACCCCGGAAAAATGTCCAACAAGCAAAAATGTTCTCAGGAGCAAGATGTAGCAAACAGGTGTTCAATGCATGACCTTCAAGCTCATCAGTTGGATGAATGTTCATAAAAGACACTACATAGGTAGTTAATGGCTGAGGTAAATTTTCTGTTAAATAAGTGGGCATCCATGCAATAAAGGTATTATGACTGTTCCTTTTGGCTTTTCTCGTGTTGCTGTTGAGCAATGACATCATCATCTACTGCCCCATGAAGCCCTTCTTGCATTGTGTGGTTGCACAATCTTGAGTGGCACCACCATGATATTGAATGGAGAAATACGGCCTCCTATGGCCCAAAGCATTCATTGTGTTCCTCAATACTCATCATGAACTATTACACATTACAATGGATCCAACATCACCAAAGGATACAAACTATGAAGATGGGCATGCCATAGAGTGTGACATCACATGTCATGATTCTAACTTCAGCAGAAAAGATATGGGATACCTTGAAGGAAGTGTATTGAAGGAAAATATCTTCCCCATGCTTGAACTCTATATGCGGTTCTTCCTTAAACAATGCGAGTGCTTGGTCTAAGAATCATACATGACTCTTTGGGCTTTCAAGGATGAATTTGGTCAACCTGTCATGCCTGATGAGAAAACTCTTTCAAAAGTATTACAGTTGATTGGTCATTGCCGGGTTTCTCTCAACCCTTTGTCCAAAGTTACCCCTTAGGTACATGGACTATTGTTTGGTGTAGGGACTATAACTCTCCTTCATGTTTGCTCAGGTTCATTGCATATCATACATGGACTATTTCTTGGGCCCTTTCCATTAGATCAATTGGCTATGTTCAATTCTACGCAAGGTTGTGTTTAGAGACAAAGTAAAAGAGTCAATGGAAATTAGAAATGTAGTCATTGGGGATAAACTAGGTTGAGACAAACTTAAGTACCCATTTGATTAAGTGCTTATTGCAGGTAAAAAATTCCAAACACTAAGTTGTGTTTTTGCACTTATGTTTTGGAAACTTGGTTACCTGGCAAAGAAAAAATTAAAATGTGTCTTCTAGGTCTATCATTGAAGCCGAGTATAGGCTTATAGCTCAAATAACATGTGAGATGGTGTGGCTAAAATTTCTACTTGGTGAACTTGATTTAGTTCAGACTCTTATGCTCATGCATTATGATAAACAAGTTAATGTCTTCATAGCAAATAATTCAACCTTTCATGAGCATACCAAATATATTACGGTTGATTGTTATTACATTTATGATATGGTGATGAAAGGTTTGATTTCTACACCATATGCTCATTCAGCAAAGTAACTTGTCAATATCTTTACTAAGGGGTTGGGCGTTAATGCATTTGAATCTCTAAGTAATAAGCTAGGCATGATGAATATTTATGCACTAGTTGTGTGGAAGATAGTGCCTTACTTATAGATCCATGTATATGTGAGTAAATGGATATCTAGTTGTCCAGGATCCATCTACCCTATATATAAATGTTGTAATGTCCTCTCTAATGATGACTACGGCTTAGTTTTACCCTAATCACAGTGCAAAAGAAATTAAAAGAAATAAATATAGGTCTAAAACCGCTTGGTTAGGAATTGTAAGAAAATATTTAAATATATTTAATTTAACCAAAAGCTTGACAATAGATAGAAATATTTGAAAGAAGAGAAATCATGTGGTTGACCTCACATGGTAGGATTATGACTTAGATTGTTGTTACAAGTGTTAAGGGTAGTATTGTTTTTCAAAACGTTTATAAGAAATTTAAAAATCTAAAATGTTATATATGTCCAAAAAGTTTGTGTAAGAGACCAATAAACCTTATGAATAAGCTAGCATTTTCAAAAAAGTTAAAATTACATAAGCAATTCTAGATACATACACTTCTTATGCACCATTAGTTGAGCAACTCTAGAAATTTTTTATTAGGTTTTTAGCCTTGGGAGCTTTTAAATCACTTTGTAACAGCCAAAGAATGTTAAATGTATGTGCTCCAATTTAAAGGAGTGTTTGAATTTGTTTGTAGTACTATTACCAAGGATAGGCAAATGGGTAAATAGATGAGTAAAAGGATATTATTTATCACAGAATTGATCATAGTTTTTATATACATAATCTTCATGTTAACCAATGAATAACCTGATCAAGGCTGTAATAGGGACTAGGGAGTATCTGATCATTTGAAGACATAAGTAGCATAACTAAATGATTTTCTTCATGTGCTTCAATTTAAAGTAGTGTTAGCATTTGTTTGTAGTACCATTATCAAGGACAGGCAAATGGGTAAATAGATGGGTAAAAGGATAGTATTTATCACAGAATTGATCATAGTTTTTATATACACAATCTTCATGTTAACCAATGAATAACCTGATCAAGGCTGTAGTAGGAACTTGGGAGCATCTGATCATTTGAAGACATAAGTAGCATAACTAAATGATTTTCTTCATGTGCTTCAATTTAAAGTAGTGTTAGCATTTGTTTGTAGTACCATTATCAAGGACAGGCAAATGGGTAAATAGATGGGTAAAAGGATAGTATTTATCACAGAATTGATCATAGTTTTTATATACACAATCTTCATGTTAACCAATGAATAACCTGATCAAGGCTGTAGTAGGAACTTGGGAGCATCTGATCATTTGAAGACATAAGTAGCATAACTAAATGATTTTCTTCATGTGCTTCAATTTAAAGTAGTGTTAGCATTTGTTTGTAGTACCATTATCAAGGACAGGCAAATGGGTAAATAGATGGGTAAAAGGATAGTATTTATCACAGAATTGATCATAGTTTTTATATAC
>JAMKPZ010007871.1:0-11214 GCA_024699675.1 Amphibolis antarctica
AATTTGTAATAATGTAAATATAAAATACGTAATTCATTAATAAATAAAAACTTAATTTAATTATATGCATTGTTGTCTGATTGTCTCATTTATTAAGTTGTTGAATACTTGAATGTTGAATTAAATTTAAATATTGATGGTTGAATGGTCGTATGCACGGGCGAGTGTGTTGGGGAACTATGCCTAGGCCGGCAGCTGGGTCATTGGGTCGGTTGTCGGGTCATTGGGTCGGCAGCTGGCTCACAATGTCGGGTCTCGCCGTCCCGCCCGAGGGGGAAGGCCATGTGGGCTAGTAGGGACTGCAGGGTAAACGATTGCGTGGGTGGGAGGGGGTGAACAGTGAACGGGTCATGCGACCGGTGGGGGAGATAGGTCGTCTGGTCTTGGATCGACTGCCGAATCACAGCGTCGGGTCTCGGGAAAAATCATGTTGGTCAAACTCGTGTTATTGACCAGCACAAATAGTATTTTTTCGTGTCACGGGCCATACCTGAGCTGGCTCATTGGTGGTGTAGACCATCTCGACACAAAAATCGTGTCGTACCATGCTGGCACGACATAATTAACAAGTCTAAACTTGATATCATGTATTTTAGTAAAAAGACATCACTTTAGTGATATTTTAATACTTTTCTTAACCAACCGCTTTTCTTCCAAGTGCTAGTATTTTTATTTATCAGATGTTTGTATCTTTAAAAATAAGAAAAATGATTTAAAATTTTAACTTATTATTTTTTATATTTTTTTAAAACACAAACTTCAATCGAGATAGCAGATAGACGGAGTATCAAACGGTCGCAGATTCGCATGGTTCATCAATCCATGCACCAAGACAAGAGAGATGAACAAGATTAATTGGTGTTCATATCATGTATGGAAAAGATATGCAAGTATAGTGTCTTACGTTGCATTTGGTTAAAGTCCCTCTTATAGTCAAAATGATTTTTTTCATATTTTTTATTATAAAATTTAATTACATCAATATTAAAAAATTTAATTACACTAGTCTACACACTTTATTTAAATATTAAATAAATACAAACATTAAAAACATATTTGCCCATCTCATGAGTTGAAGATATTCTGTAGTCAAACAACCTATCTTTCAATGCATTTTTTTATATTTGTTAAATATAATTACAAGAACTACATTTTTCACTCCTTTAGAGTTAAAAATGCTCGTACCAGACGCAGCCTTGCTAATCAAACCAAAGCAATCGACAGCTTTTGTCAGCGATCCACGAAAGCAGGTTTTGATTTCTTCCCAGTGGTCTCCACCAGAACAACGTCTCTGTTTGATGTGGTGAAATCGATTCCAATCTCTTACCATGAACAGAGGTATATACTGTAGTGAAATCGATTCCGATCTCTTCCCATGAACAGAGGTATATACCATGTGAAATTCAATCTCATTTGATAACGAAATTCAACTTCAATATCAAACCACCCCTGGGTTCTCTGCCCGGGCAATCAGCTTGTATATTTTCTTGCTGTGGGGATGAGACGCGTCGTCCATTGCAAGCTTGTTGAGTTCGACGGAGCTGAAGCCTGGTTCCTGCTTGCCGCCCATGTCCTTGATGCTCCTCCTCACATCCGCCGCATCCTCCCATCTGTCGTCTCCGGCGTACATGTTGGAAAGAAGCACATTGTAGGCAGTGTTTTCAGGTTCCATTTCCAAGATCTTCCTTGCAGCCACCTCTCCTAGACCTGCGTTTCTATGGATCTTGCACCCTGCTAGCAGCGAACCCCACACCACCGCATTTGGTTTCATGGGCATGCTCTTCACCATCTCATGTGCCTCGTCCACAAGTCCGGCTCGAGCAAGCACGTCGACCATGCACCCGTAGTGTTCGACCTTTGGCCCCAACCCGAAATCACACTCCATGCGGACGAACAGCCCTTCACCCTCCGCCACCAATCCTGAGTGGCTGCAGGCATGAAGTAACCCTACGAATGTCGCGTGGTTCGGTTTTACCCTTTCCTCCTCCATCCGGGAGAACAGCTGGAGAGCTTCCTTGCCGTTTCCGTGCAGCGCCAAGCCATTCATCATGGCATTCCACATGCATGTGTCCCCCTTGGTCGATGTTGTCGAGAAAACTCTGCGCGCACCGTCGACGTCTCCACACTTGGAGTACATGTCGACCAACGCGGTCGTCAGCACAACATCGTCAAGGTCGATGCCTTCTTTCCCGATAACGCCGTGGAGCCGTCTGCCAACATCGAGTGCCCCGGCTTCTCCACATGCGCAGAGAAGAGCAACCATTGCCGTACCAATGGGTTTCACCTTCTTCCTTCTCATGAGGCCGAACAATTGAATTGCCTGGTTGAGGCAAGCAGCTTTCGCGTATCCCGATATCATCGCGGTCCATGCCGTGACGTCTCTGCCGTGGGATTCGTCGAACAGCCTTCTTGCTCTCTTTAGTCTACCACACTTGGCGTACATGTCCACCAGTGCGGTTGCCAAGGCGGTCGACATGGCAAATCCATTCTTTAGCATGTAAACGTGCAGCCAGTCGCCGAGCGGAAGGGCTCCTGCCTCCCCACATTCGATGACCATACTAAGCATGGTGATCTCGTTTGGGATCAAATCTTGCTCCTGCATCGCCCGAAAAAGTCTCACACCTTCCCCAAGGTCGCCGGCACGGATGCATCCAACCATCATCGACGTCCAGCAAGCCGTGTTCCTCGCAGGCATACCATCGAAAACCCTCCGTGCCCTACCTGTGCTCCCGCACTTCACGTACATATCAATCAAAGCGGCGTCAAGCTTCGGTCCGCTGCCATCATTCTTCATCACGTACGCGTGCACCGCCCTACTCAACTTGGAAGCTGCAATGTCGGCAAACAGACCGACCATGTTGAGCATCGCCACCTCACTCGGCCGGACAACCATCAACCGCGAAAACCTTCCCACAAGCTCCAAACCTTCGGACAAACAGCCGTTACGCCTACAACACCCGATCATCGTACTCCAGGAGACCACGTCCCTCTCGGGCATTCCGTCGAACACCCTCCTCGCCAACCCAACGTCCCTACACTCCGAATACATCTGCATCAACGAATTCCGCACAAACAGGTCGGACACCAACCCAGTCTTCACGGCGTACCCATGCGCTTCCCTCCCCCACCGAAGGCTCGGGACGCGCCCGCACGCTTTGAGGACCGACGGCACCGTGAAATCCTCGAGTTTGCGGCCGGACGAACGGGCTTGTGCGTACACCAGCAACGCGGCACTTGGGTCGGCGTTGATGGTGTAGGAGGTGACGAGGGCGTTGATGCTGACCGCCGGCGTTGGGTGGTAGTGGACACGGAGCAGGTGAGCGTGGAGCTGCTTGGTCTCCTCCAACGCAAGTGTGGCGGCGGGAGTGGTGGTTTTGACGGGTTCGAGGGGGAAGGATGGGAGCAGAGGTCTACTGCGAGGTGGCTTCATCACATACATCCATCTCGTCCTTCCGTAAAGAAAGCCGAAGAACACACACCGGAGTACTTAAACCTTGTCTATTTCAACTTTAATACAAATGCATAAATTTCTATCACTTTAATTATCATGTTACTAACTTTAATTTCAATTTTATCCTGAAGTTTTCTCTAAACAAGGCATTAATCACATCCAACCATTCATTATAACCATCACCACCGTCACCCCATGCTCACTACCATATTTCAATTTTCTCATCTCCCTCTTGCTCCCATTCTTCCCCATCTTTCTCTTCTCTGTCCTTGTCCTCTAATTGCAAGTCCCAGTTTGGGTTCATCCTTCAGAGGTACCCAAATGCGCAATGGAAGCTTCAAACCATACCGTTGGATGAATTTTTTAGCGGAAACATTTGGTGGACTAATGTTGTAACGAATAATTTAGCAAATAGATCAAAGATGATGCCTTTGTAACCTTTGTTGCAATCTGCAATGTTCAAATGTACGATTCAGAACCATAATTCTGTGATGCAAAGTCACTTACATAAATTCGATTCTTCTTACCTTACATAAATTTAAACTTTTTTCCCCTGTGGTTCATAATGAATTAATTCTAGATCTACCTTTATTTGTATTCATAAAATTCATAAGAATTGAATTAAAATAAATTTAATTTTATAGATCACTTGTTTGTGCCAATGAAATTAAATTTAATTTATTTCCACTGATACTATTTACTCTTCAATTTAAAATAGAAATAAAATTTAAGCTTATGAGGTAAAAATCGTCTAAAATTCAGTCAACTCAAACTTCTTCACCTACTTTCATTTAGAATTTCTAATTTCATTCAATTTTAAAATGTACACAAATTTCTCGATATTGAATTCATTCACATGCACAAATGTGTTACTTACTTTTAAATTCCTTCTACACTAACTGATACATTTTTTAACCTCCTAGAGATATAACAAAATCACCTAAACCAATTTACTGTTAGCTTAATCTTCAATAAGTGTGCAATTTCTGCTTTATTTCTAATAAAACTGTTTTTTAAGTGTATTCCATGTAATATTATCATTCATCTATTGCACATCTCAACAACACAAATAATGATTGTATCTAAATTAACGACCTGCAATGTTCAAATGTAACAACAATAATTCTAGCTAAATTAGAACTGTTTTGTCTCAATACAATTTTTTATAGAAAGAGTACTTTTACTATGAAATGAAATAGACTACCATAAGGAAATATAGCCATATTCAGAATTACGGCTGTCTAAATATATTATAATCATGATTTCCGTAATAAAGTGCTGCAGCCAAGTTACCGTCACATGAAAAAATGCAGTGGTGAAATCAAAAACAAAACAAATAACAAAGAGCCTTTCAAAAAAACAAAAAACAGATAGCCAATTAACAAATAAAAAAGTCAGGATTGATGCATGACTTGATACGTACAACATCAGAACCTTATTCACTTACAGGGAAGGCCTTCAATCACACTTTAATATAAAAGGCATATTTCAACGCCTAAATTTGGAATCAGATTGTATCAAAATGCCAAGTAACGTCATCCATTCAATTGTCAGTGTCACGAACAAGCATCATAGAAGGAAGCATGATAGCTGCCATTGGATACTCTTCTATTCCGCCACTTTCATCAATTATGAGTCGGAGACCATCAATGTGGAGCTTTCCATGGTGACCACTTGCGATTATTACGGGCTTATTGGACAGTTCCTGTGATATTCAGGTAGGATGGAATAGAAGGATAAATCATTAGCATGGTCATGTGGGTTACCTGGTATAATGTGTAGAACAAAGTCAACAATTAATTTATCATACAATGTTTCATGAGAATTGAAGAGGTCAACATACAATTCATTTGTGAAGCACCAATAACATGAATCTATCTTCTCCCTATACATGAGTCACTTTCCAATGTTATACGTCTTTCATCTATTATACACTTAAGACGGCAATGTCAGGTACATTACTTTGTTTTCACGGACAAAAATAAGCATGATTGTTCTATTAAATTATGCCCAAATTGCTATCCATGAATTTCCCAAAAATCTTCATTTGTTGAACCATGTCCAAGCTTCTTTTAAACAAGGAGCTTGATAAGCTTGAGATCCAATGATCAAAGAATAATAATGTTAGAGCATAAGGGTATTTTTGGTATTAGGCCTTAGGCCTATCTTGTATGTACTTGTATATATTGCCTTCTTTCAGTGTAATGTAGTTCGGGCAGTTTTATCCTTAATTTGAAATGGTATTAGATGCTAAGGGTGATTCCTACCTCTTGCCACTGCCTATTGACTTGTCTCCTTTTGCCTGTGAACATGTACTATGACAATCAGCTAGCTATATATATTGTAAATAATCTTATTTTTCATGAACACATCAAACACATTGAAATTGACTATCATTAGGTTCGAGAACTTGTATTTGCTACAACTATTGCTATTTCATACACTAGATCCTCATAACAAATAACAGTCACTTTTACCAAAAGGCTTAGTGTTGGTTTTTTTATTGACTTATATAACAAGCTGAGAATTATTTATATTTATACTCCAATTTGAAGGAGAGTGTTAGAGCATAAGGGTATTTTTGGTATTAAGCTTTAGGTCCATCTTGTATGTTCTTGTAATATTACCCTCTTTTGGTGTAATGCAGTTGAGGCGGTTTTATCCCTAATTAAACAAATGATATGTTTGCAGCTGAAGTGTGAGGTCTACGACTTCCAATCATTTCTTCCACCAAAACAGAGCCCTTTAGCAGAGCAAAATTCACTACTGCAAAATCCAAATCGAGTGATATCTTGAGATATAATTTTAAATTACCATAATCAACTTCTTGTTATCTCCAAGCTCTCGCGTTTATTTATAGAGACCATGACTAAAACACCAAATGGAAAATCAAGTAAAAAGACTACCAGGCAAATTCTTGCATGGCACAGGTGACATCATGAAACATAGTTAATGAGTAGATATTTATAAAGTTTCTTTTGAATAATACATGTTAATAGGCTACAATCAGTTTCACGAGATTAGTCTATTTAATACACATTAAATATTTATGAATTATGATAATATGCTTGCACATATGCTAAGAAGCATGGAGCAAAGTTTCACCCCATTTTTATTTTCATCATTTTCTACATTCCAAAGATTTTTGCAAAGAACAAAAGGTTGAGACAAAATACATGTGCTTCTGATCCAGTACACAACTTGGATACCATAGCTAGTTTGCATATGTAAAGGATAAACAAGTTGTTGAACGCTTGAATAAAATTTGAGAAATATCTAAGGGTCTGTTTTGACCCACTTCTACTGCAACTTCTGAGTAATAGCCTTTGAGACAAGCTTTAGAAACCAGAAATGGTCTCATGCAATCCCAAAGCCTGTGGTATAATCTCTCAAATTCTACATGTACATAAAATGCATAAAGAAAGCCTTAAGAGAAGGTCAATTTTACAAATGTCTACCAAAACCCATGATTCTTATTATAACAACAACCAGTATCATAATCCCACTATATAGGGTGAACCACATTAATCTTTTTCTTCCATATATTTATATCTATGATTGAAAATCTTCAATTAAATTACATAAATTTAAATTTTTTGCTCACAATTCCTAACCAAATTGTTTTCGACCTTTATTACTTCTTTATAGTTTCTTCTACACAAATTAATTCCGCTTGCGGAAGTTAACCTTATACAGTCAGTCCCAAGTCAAGATAAAAGGGGGATAATGCCAAGTATAGAGTCAACTATAAAACCAATAATTCTTTATGAACATGAACCTTAAAGAAAATTATGACAAATTAATAAGCTACAAAGTTGTTATTACTTACCAGATATGTTTTTGAAACTTACCTTAAAGGCTAACTCCTCGAAAACACTCTAAGTGCTAGCTTCTGCAAATATTCTACAAGCTAGTTTTAACAATTAGGATTTTCCAAAAGGAACTTTAAAATTCCAAAATTCACTAAAATAAGGACAAATGACTGAAAGTAGCATCAGCTGGCATTTTAAAGTTCCACTTTTGGTATACTAGTGCTATACCTGTGGAATATTCCAGACGTTGGCCCTCCCACTGAGTGGCCCCACTTTTGGTATACTAGTGTCTCTTGCTTTAAGAAATTGAAGTTGCTCATCTACACTTTTTGATCTATCCAATCCAGCATGGACGGCAATCAACTTACAGCAAAGCCTTCCCTCTGGAGTATCAATACAAACATTTTCCTAAATCATATAGAAAAAAAAAAGTATCATTTCCTATCAAAATATATTCATTTCACACTACTGGTTTGGAAGTGCAAACCTGCTCGTGAATCCAAACCAAATTTGCAAGGAATTTTTTGTGCTCTTCGGGCAGTGCTTTGGATAGATCTGAACGGCGTGATGAATAACCAAATTAACATCCATCAGCACGCACGATTAGAACGACAAGAAAGTACACCTATTGACGAGGTAATGAACTAAGCAAATCGAAGATCGCAAGGTTAGAGCCAAAGATTTGAGCACCAATTTCAACATTCAAACGACCGCAAGCAGGGATTTAAGTGGTAATCATACAGAACATAAAAGTAGGGATTGAGGACGAGTTGGAAAAGCTCCAGAAAGAAGGCTTCGGATAGACGATTTTATTTTAGGGGATTAAAGGGAGGAGAGGAAGCAGCATCGGAGTATCGGACTAACCAGGAGACCCATGCGGTACGCCATAGGACTCGAAGGTAGGCCTAGCGTCATAGATGGAGCCCTTGTACTCCCTGCCCTTGGAGGCATTCCACCTCTCCTTGATCACCCCACCCCACCTCCTCCCCTGCACATGCATCTCCTCGTACCCGTCCCCTCTGAACCACCCTTCCCTCTCCTCATTGACCTCGTACTCCTCCCATGTGGCCCTGAACCTCGATCCGTCGGGTGGGGGCGGGAGGGCGCCGACGAAGGCAGCGAAGGCCAGGTCGTGGTTCCCGCAGAGGAAGACGTGGCACTGGTCCGGGTAGCGGGAAGGAAGAGAGACGAGGAAGTCGAGCACCTCCCGGGTGTGCGGACCCCGATCGCAGTAGTCGCCGAGGAAGATGACGACGGCAGTACGGAAGGCCGGGGTAGGGATCCTCAATTCGAGGTTGGACCAGAGTGATCGAAGCTTCGTCACGTAGCCATGGACGTCACCTATGCAACACACGGTTCTCGCCTCTTCCATCCCTCCTCTTCTCCAGATCTCCTGCCCTCTGCTGCCTGTGCATGCGTCATAAAATTTAGTATAAGGTGTGAAGTATATATTCTAGAATCGGAAAGTACACTACGTACCATTAGAATATATTTCTGATAGCGTCAATTGATGAATGATTTAGTTTTAATTTAAATTATTAAAAAATTAAATCTAAACTATTTTCGATGATTATCTTATTCTTCTGTTGTCACGTTTTTCACCACATCCTCTACCTTCGTCATTGTCCGCACACTTCTCTTCGGACACCGTTAAAAAAGTATTTCTAACGATGTAATTCTTAGAATTACATATAGTTAAAATTAGAATTAATTTTATACGTAATAATTAAAATAATAAAAATTTATATATTAAAATTTTGATAAAAAGAGAGAGTATCCGAAAAAAATATCCTCTCTCAATGTCACCCGCGTAAAAGCAGTTCATTTATTATAACACAAAAAAGAAACAAAAAGTCACCTACCTCACCTACAGATTTGGGATTTGCGATTCATTTTCCTCAATCATGGTCACCTGCGATTCGATCAGTCGCCCTCGTCTTCCCTTCGATTTTTTTGAAGTTATCGAATGGAATACGGAAGGACGTCGATTAGCATTGGATCTACCGACGGGTTACAGGTATACTTTTATGTTTTTAAAAGTTGATTTATGAAGTACATTGATTATACTTTCGTTTAACATGAATGAACATTTATTGGGGGAAAAATGTTTGCAACATTTTTTGGGAAAAAGTTAGTTAGACCAAAGTAAAATATGTTTAATCTGAAATGTTACCCATCAACTACTCTATAAAGTTATCAACTACCCTATAAAGTTATCAACGTACTTTGAAATTTAATGTTATTTATCTTAGTCTGTTGGTAATTAAAAGGTCGTAATATGTATACCTTTACAAAGTGGTTGATAATTACTGGTTGATAATTTTAATTAAATGTTGGTTGATAATTTCAAAGTCCCACTCCTTTGAAGCTGTTGTTGAGGAGCAGAAAAACACAGAAACACAAAACTGGCGATTACGATTACGGTCGCAGGGTGAAAAAATACATAACATCAAGTGTGCTGAGCGGTATGTCTTACAATCATTTGCTGATTCAATAACACCACTCAGTACAGTTGAAATAGGGCAATCTTCAAGACCTGCTAAAAGAAGACATAAGAAGCCCACTCCAAAGCCAAAGAAGACTAAACTCATCCATCCATAGTCGTCCACTTCACAACGGTTCACCCCTCAAAGTAGGGTTCAAGAGTTTGAAAATTGGTTTACAACGACCACTACACAGAAACAAGTTAAAGTGGTCAGTGCAGATAGCTCGAGTAATACTTCAAAGTCTCCTAATAGTGAAGCTGAAAATGACAGTCTGCCATCTTTTGAATATAGTTGTTTTCAAAAGGTGTGTCATAATATGGAGAAAAGAGAAGTGACTATTGCAAAGTCATCTCTGTTTGTAGTTGATGCAATTCCATCAATTTGGACAAGTTTTGTTGTTCATGACTTATGTGTCAAGAGAGTTTTTAAAGGCACATCATCATTCAGTCTAATAAATAAAAGGAATGATGTTACAGAGTTTGTTTTGAAATATACAAAGCACGACAGATTTCGAAGTTTTGCTAATATGCAACAATATATGGATAGGAAAGAAAGACTCCCACGAATTTATATTCAAAAAATGAGGTAATGGGAGCAAGAAGATGCTCTGGTGATGAATCTTTCACCACAGTGTGAAAAGTATACCAGAAATAATGATGAATCAAATGGTATACTTACAGTTCTTGCTGAAAGAGTTTTTACAGAGACAAACAGATGTCCAACAAATCAAACGGTCAGCATTTCAGAAATTTTAAGAAATTTAAAAGCACAGTCTGCACTAGCTGTCTCCGTGGAAGAAGAACTTTCTGAGACAAGTGATAATGACACACTGGGTGAATATTTGCAGACCATAAAGAAAAAGAAATTTGATGCAACTGTTCAGAATGATGCATAGGAACATGTTGAAGAAATAATACAGTTACAAGAAATACAAGTATCAGTTTCTGAGCATTACAGTCCTCCAACAATATCAACTAAACAAGGCATGGAAGACTCTCTTGATTTCCAAGCTGAAGAGTAGAATGTAAATCAGCAACAAGAGACTTCACAAGGCATAGAAGAAGATTAGTTGAGAATGGTTGTGCATCACTCATAGACAGAGAATGTTGAAGATTTGCCAAACAGTTCTCATTCATTTCTTGAAGAGGAGAATGTAAATCAGCAACAAGAGTCTTCACAAGTGCAGAATGAAAATCAATTGAGAATGGTTGTACATCAATTACAGACAGAGAATGTTGAAGATTTGCCAAGCACTTCTCATTCATTTCCTAAGGAAGGTATGACAGTAAACAATGTATACTTCCGAAATCAGGACTGTTTGGACAAGTATAGGAATTTTTTGAATTGTGAGATATTATATGAAAGACCAGTCAATTTTAAAGGTTTAGAAGAGATTAAAGATCTCTTAAACTTTCAAGGTCTAGTACATATTATACCAACAAATTGCAAGTTAGATGTATTTAGA
>JAMKPZ010007876.1:0-12204 GCA_024699675.1 Amphibolis antarctica
TATACATGTCATTATTGTACTCATAACATTAATAAGTTCTAATCTAAGCTTATTAAATGAATTCATAATATCTGACCTAATAGTATTTCTAGATACATGTTTATATTGTGGACAATATGCTTTACTAATATAATTATCAAAACGTTTATTTCCTCCAAAACTTATTGGTAAATCTTCTGAACAAATAAATTTAGAATGCAAGTCCCTAGCCCTTTTAGAATCATAAGTCCATGAACTAACACTACCCTTAGGAGTAAAAGAAAGTTGGGTTTGAATAGTTTTATCCTTATTTCGATTTTCACATGTACTAATATGCCTAGTTAAATGACCTATACCACCAGACATTTTGGAAGAGAAGTCGGCGTTATAGAGGTTGCAGAAGGCTCATTCCTCTTCTGTGCCATCTACCATAGCTTTCATCATTATTGTGTACTTTGACCAGATGGAAGCTCTCTTCTGAGACTTCCTCAGTGGCACAATTGAAGTTGAAGCTCTAGTAGTCTCCATTGACGGCGTTACTTTAGCCTCAGCAAAGTTTTCTTGAGGATATCCGTAGCCTCCAAAACTTTGAGCTTGGTAGTGGGCCATTGTTTGTGATAAGTGTGAAATGTGAATTGAGTGAGAAAATTTGAGAAATTGAGAATTGAGATTGGAGTGGAGGAGATGAGGAGTGAGTTGGGTGAAAAAGAAAAACCCAACTCCCTCAATTTATAGAGAAAAGTTGGTTGAGCCATTGAGGTGGCAGCTGACCATTTCACCCAGCCGCCAATCGCACGTTGGCCATTCGACACGATAGCCGGCAGCCCATTGTGCGAAAGTGGGCCACCCGTTGTGCAAAAGCGAGCTGCCTGTTGTGGCAAAGCGGGCCGCCCATTGCACGGAAGCAAGCCACCTATTGGCCATTGGACGCAATAGGCGGCAGCTGGCCGCCCGTTGGCTGTTGCACATCTTGCTCGTTGCACGCCCCATTCGTTGCATGCCAACCCCGACCACTTGACCATTGCACCTTGCAAGCCATGATGTCGACCACCCATTCCTCTTCTTCTTTAGTTCTTCTTCTCTTTTTCAGAGTTCAGACGAATCAAACTTCAGCTCTTCTAGTCTTCGGTCTTCCCTTCTTCTTCTCTCCTCTTCTTCAGTTCACAGTTCTTCCCTCCCCTCTTTGGCTCTTCTTCCCAGGACCCAGCACTGTGACCTAACGGTCAACACAATTACTAGGCGGCCAACCCAATGACCCGACGACCGGCTCAAGCACTTCGGCTCTTCCTCTTCTTCTTCTTCTCCTTCAGTCCTTCTCTTCTTTAGACTTCAGTTCTTCATGAGAATCATGACTTCACATCTTCCGGTCTTCCCTTCTTCTCTCCTATTCGACTCTTCTTTAGTTCTTCCCTTCCCCTCTTCAGCTCTTCTTCCAACTTCCGGAGTTCCAGTCTTCAACTCTTCTTCCCGGGAGTAGGACCCAACGCCACAACCTGGCTATCGACCCAATGACCCAGTAGCTGACCCAATGACCCAGCAGCCGAACCAATGACCTAGCGACCAACCCAGGCAAGGTTCCCTAGCCTACCCGGCCAAGTCACCTAGCCGCCGTTCACCCCGTCGGCCACTCGACCCGGCGACCGGTCCCCCCCCCTCCCGTGACCCAACGACCATTCCCCCCACCGACCCGGATGGCCTCCCCCCCGGCCACCTCAGACAGCCCACCTCGTAGTCTTGTATCAAGCCAGGTTGTGCCTATTTCGTGCTGGAATTCGTGCCGTGTTGGCATGACACGAACTACTTGAGGGTCCGGCCCAAGCACGACCCGGTTGACAACTCTACCTCTAGTAGAAATGAACTTTATATATATATGAGGGCACGGGTTCTGTAGGTGGATCGATGGGTGAAATTATGTAACTTAAAAGTTACTCTCTCTCATGCAGGTGAAATTTAAAAACTCTCTCTTCACCTAAAAAGACATGTACACTCTCTCTCTCGTAACTTTAAAAAGCCATCCATGTGCGTATATTTTGAATTGTTGTATTAATTAACTTATGAAAATTAATTAATTAATTATTAATTACAAATACGATGATTAAATTTGAAAGAAGTTTGTAGATTAACATATGTGATAATTTATTGTTTTAATATGTTAGAGTAAGTGACTAATAAATTATTTAAATCAATGACTTAAATTTTTGATGAAGTGCTAAAATATTTGTGTGGTTTTGTATTTTATATTTTCAATTAATTGATTTAATTATTAAATCTATCTTCAATTTAATTGTGAAATATTCTTATAATTTGTAAAATTATTAACGAAAATACTAGGGTGGATTTGATTTTTAATTAATTCATTTTGAATTAAAAAATATTTTGATTAATATTAAGTCATAAATTTAAGTAAAATAAAGTATTCAACATTTTCGTATTCTCTTCAATTGATAATTTTCCACGTGTCGTTGTGTTTAATTTCAATTAAGTATAATAAGGTATTTAAGATTTTCAAATAAATGACTTAATTTTTTAAGATTAGGTATTTAACATTTAAATAGTGTTGGAAAGATTTGTATAGAAAGACTTTACTATACGCGAAATCATAAAGTAAAGACATTAAATTTACAGTCTAACTGTATAACGCACGCTTCCAACTTAGAAAGTCATGTGTTAATGTTAAAATGCCGGTCTTTTAATACAAAACGCTGATTCTCTCATCACATGTGAACTTAAAATTTCACGTAACATTTTACTATGATTTTTCACGAACTATATTCATATCTAACACTTCTTTAAGTAATTATACCTATTACAATATCAAGCCGAAATGTTCTAAATATTAAACATATGTAATCTACTAACTTAAATATTAGGGTGGATTGTATTTTTAATTAATTCGATTTTAATTAAAAAATATTTTGATTAAATATTAAAAACACTTAACCTAAATCGTATGGGTGCAGTGTTAAATAATTTAGCATTAACTTAAATAATATTTTTAGTTATGATTAAGTAATAAGTAAATAGATAATTAGAAAATATAATTACGACTTTTAAATTACCATCAAATCATAATTAGTTTAATTAAGCATTCATCATCAATACATAATACTCAACAATCTCCCCCTTCTTGATGATCACAAAATTAATTTAACGTTGTAATTATCTACTATTTTCATTTTCAATTTTTAAATTTCAATTAATTTGATGTTCTTTTCAATCGATTATTTTCTACATGTCGTGTTTAATTTCAATTACGATATGCACTATTCTATGGGAAGTATTTAATTTCTGTATTTCTCAAGGATTTTACGGAAGTACCATTAAAATAAAGAAGTAACACACAGAACTACCGTTTATGGGCCCATCTATAAATGGTAGTTCCGTTCATATACCTTACAATTAGGCAGAAGTACCGTCAATCGAAATACTTAGGTGGTTTTGATTTTCAAACTGTACAACGCACACTTCCAACTTAGAAAGTCATGTGTTAATGTTAAAACACTGGTCTTTTAATATAATCATCTAGTCTTTTAACACAAAACGCCGATTCTCTCATCACTTGTAAACTTAAAATTTCACATGACATTCTACCATGATTTTTCACAAACTATATTCATATTTAACACTTATTTAAGTAACTATACCCATTCCAATATCAAGCCGAAATGTTCTAAATATTAAACATATGTAATCTACTAACTTAAATATTAGGGTGGATTGTATTTTTAATTAATTCGATTTTAATTAAAAAATATTTTGATTAAATATTAAAAACACTTAACCTGAATCGTATGAGTATAGTGTTAAATAATTTAGCATTAACTAAAATAATATTTCCAATTATGATTAAGTAATAAGTAAATAGATAATTAGAAAATATAATCACAACTTTTAAATTACCATCAAATCATGATTAGTTTAATTAAGCATTCATCAATACATCTCAATAATCTCTCCCTTTTTGATGATCACAAAATTAATTTAATGTTGTAATTATCTATTGTTTTCATTTTCAATTTTTAAATTTCAATTAATTTGATGTTCTTTTCAATCGATTATTTTCTACATGTCATTGTATTTAATTTCAATTACAATATGCACTATTCTAGGGGAAGTATTTAACTTCTACATTTCTTAAGGATTTTATGGAAGTACCGTTAAAATAAAGAAGTGGCACACGGAACTACCGTTTCGTGCATATACCTTACAATTAGGCGAAAGTACCGTCAATCAAAATACTTAAGTGGTTTTGTTTTACAATTACTGAATATTGATTTAAAAGATATTTTCATTAAATATTATGTCATATATTTAAGTAAAATAAGGTATTTACAATTTTCAAATAAGTGATTTATGTCATATATTTAAAAGAGATTTGAAAAGGAAGACTTTACTCTATGCGAAACTGTAAAGTAAAGACGTTAACTTTACGCCCAACTTAGAAATTCACGTGTTAATGTTAAAATACCGATCTTTTAATACAATCATCCGGTCTTTTAATACAAAATGCTGATTCTCTCATTACGTGTGAACTTAAAATTTCACGTGACATTCTACCATGATTTTTTACGAACTATATTCATATCTAACACTTATTTAACTATACTCATTCCAATATCAAGCTGAACTGTTCTAAATATTGAACATATTTAATCTACTAACTTAAAAAATTAGGATGGATTTTTTTAAAATTATTTCGATTTTAATTAAAATCGATTTTGATTAAATAATTAAAAACACTTAACCTGGATCGAATGGGTATAGTGTTAAATAATTTAGCATTAACTTAAATAATATTTCCAGTTATGTTCAAGTAATAAGTAAATAGATAATTAGAAAATATAATTACGACTTTTAAATTACCATCACATCATGATTAAACATTAATTAAGCATTCATCATCAAAACATAATAGTCTTAGAGAGATACCCTTAAAACGCCTAACTACTATTCATACACCACATGTACTTTAGAATGCATGTGCCTAACTTAAAAAGTCACGTGTGAATATTAAAACACCGGTCTTTTAATACAATCGTCTGGTCTTTTAACACAAAGCACTGATTCTCTCATCATGTGAATTACACGTGACAACTTCAATTATGGACTAAAGGTAATATTGAATAGCAAATATCTTTATGGTAAGATCCGATTATAAAAATCTGACAACTTTAACCCTAATCTCTAAGCATATATAAGGCTTAAATTCGTAATGCCCTGTGCCCTAATCTTCCTGAGCAATTGCATGGTGCGTCACTTGGAGAAGAAGCTTCACTCACAGTAACATAGCAATGGCACGCAGGAAGAAGACCATTCAAGTTCCGCCGCTACTCCCGCATACATGGCAGGTCAAAATCAATAAGGTTGGCAAAGAGATAGAGCTATTGAAGTCAAGGTATGACTTCTCTCTCGAGGATTTTGGAGTTGTTGTCGAGGAGAAGAAAATTGCAGAAATAGAGAATTGGCGACTACAATTATGGTCGCAAGGAAAAAAAATACACAATATCAGGTGTGCTGAGCGATATGTGTTAAAATCATTTGCTATTTCCGTGACACCGCTCAATATGTTTGAAATGGGAGAGTCTTCAAGAGCTACTGAAAGGAGACATAAGAAGCTCGCTCCAAAGCCTAAGAAGACTACACCCATCCATCCACAACCATCAACTTCAGAACAGTTCACCCATAACAGTAGGGTTGAAGAGTTTGAAGATTGGTTTAAACCCACCACTACATAGAAACAAGTTGAAGTGGTCAGTTCAAATAGTTGGGGCAGCAGTTCTAAGTCTGCTAGCAGTGGTCAGTTCAGGTTTGTGGATAGGTAAAATATTTTTGTCATCTTGTGAATTGAGATGTTTTTAAAAGGTGATTGATAATTTTGAGAAAAGAGATGTGACTATTTCAAAGTCATGTCTATTTATAGTCGATGCAATTCCAGCAAAATTGTCAAGTTTTGTTGTGCATGACTTATGTGTAAAGCATGTTTTTAAAGGCACATCATCATTCAATTTGATAAATAAAAGGAATGATGTTACTGAGTATGTTTTGAAAAATAAAAGGCATGATAGATTTCGAGCTTTTGCTAAAATGCAAAAGTATATCAATAGGAAAGAAAGACTTCCAAGAATTTATATTCAATTAATGAGTCAATGGAAGCAAGAAGATGCTCTGATAATGAATATTCCACCACAGTGTGAAAAGTATACTGGAATTAATGATGAATCAGATGATATACTTACAATTGTTAGTGAAACAGTTTTTACAGAGACAGACAGTTCTCCAACAGATCAGATAGATAGCATCGAAGACATTTTGAGAAACTTAAAATCACAATGGGCACTATCTGTCTCTATGGAAGAACAACAAGAAGTTTCTGACACAATTGATTCTCAGACATTGGGTGAATATTTGCAGAGCCTGAAGACAAATAAAATTGATGCAATTGTTCAGACTGATGCACAGGAATAGGTTGAAGAAATATTACAGTTACAACAAATACAAGAACCAGTTTCTGAGCATGTGTCAGTTTATGAACAAACTGTGGAGGAAGCTGTAGAACATCAAATTTCAGATTTAATGGAAGAGCATTACAGTCCTCCAACAATCTCTAATCAACAAACCATAGAAGAATCTCTTGATTTGCAAGCTGAAGAAGAATATGTAAATCAACAACAAGAGACTTCAGAGGTGCAGAATGAAGATAAGTTGAGATTGGTTGTCTCAGTCACAGACAAAGAATGTTGAAGATTTGCCAAGCACTTCACATTTTGTTCCTGAGGAAGGTATTTCAATGGAAAATCTCTATTTTAGAAATCAGGAATGTCTAGACAATTACCATAAACTTTTGAATCTTGAAATACTGTATGAAAGGCCTATAAACTTTAAAGATTTACAAGAGATCAATGATCTCGTACAGTTTCAAGGTTTGCTAGACATAATACCAACAAGCTGTAAGTTAGATGTATTTAGAGAAGTGATAGCTGCATTTTATGCTAACTTGTATGTTGAGGAAGACAAATTATTTAGCAACATTGATAACACTATTTTTGAAATCACTCCTTAGTTGGTATATGATACTCTTAAATTGACAAATAAGGGTATACAATTAGATAGAACATCTTTGAACTTGCTAGATTGGAACATCAGTTCGATAGCAAGAACCCCTCATTCACATGGCAGATTACAGTATCTTGATGAACTTAATGGCAAAGCCAAATTTGTAGCAAAAATTCTGCAAACACAGATTTTTCAGAAGAAATGGCATGGTGAACATATAGAGAGAATTTGTTTATATGCTACATATGCTGTGATGCAGAAAATAAAATTGAATTGGTGCACATTATTTTTGGATTCCATATAGTACAGACATTCAAAATTATTTTATGGAATCAGTCTTGTGAAGTTGATATTGAGCACATGATATGATGTCAATCAATGGCTTAGAAAATCCTTCAAGACAAGAAGTTTTACAATGACAAAATATAAGAAATTCATTTCTAATGCACTAGTTACAGACATACAACAACAATCAACAAGTGAACAGACACATACTTCGACCAGACAAGATTTGTTATCTCCTACAGAGGTTGCATATATTACACAATTAGGAGAACAAATTAGTCAACAAATTTCAGAAACTATAATAAGTTCTGTTCAAAATCGGAGGAGAAATCAAGGATAACTTGTACTTTTTTTATTTCTTGTTGAATTGTAATGCTAAGTGATTGGAACATTTGTTTATATAAGTGATTGAATTGTAATTGAAGGGTATTTTTATCTTATTTAGCTTTTCAGTTAAAGGTGGATTTATTAATTTTATCTGAATGCATACAATTATTCTCTAACCCCAATACTTTGTTGAAAAATGACAACAATGGGGACACATAGTTGAAAATTAAAACACTACATAAGTACACTTAAAATAATAGATAATTACATTTAACATTCTTAACTTTAGGTGTTTTAAGAATGTGAAAAAGTAAAATACAACATCAAATTAATTGAAATTTGAAAATTAAAAAAGGAAAACAATAGATAATTACAACATCAAATTAATTTGGTGATCATCAAAAGAGGGACATTGTCGACTATTATGTATTGATGATGAATGCTTAATTAATGTTTAAACATGATCTCATGGTAATTTAAAAGTCGTAATTATATTTGCTAATTATCTATTTACTTATCACTTGAAAATAACTGAAAATATTATTTAAGTTAATGCTAAATTAATTAGCACTCGAATGATCAATTCAGGTTAAGTGTTTTAAATATTTAATCAAAATATTTTTAAATTAAAATCGAAATATTTTATAAAAAACCCACCCTAATATTGAAGTTAGTAGACTAAATATGTTTAATATTTAGAATAGTTCGGCTTGATATTGGAATGAGTATAGTTACTTAAATAAGTGTTAAATATGAATATAGTTCGTGAAATATCACGTTAGAATGTCACGTGAAATTTTAAATTCACATGTGATAAGAGAATTGGCATTTTATGTTAAAAGACCAGACGATTATATTGAAAGACTGGTGTTTTAACATTCACACGTGACTTTTTAAGTTAAGTGCGTGCATTCTAAAGTACACGTGGTTTGTGAGTAGTAGTTAGGCATTTTAAGAGTATCTCTCTGAGACTATTATGTTTTGATGATGAATGCTTAATTAATGTTTAATCACGATGTGATGGTAATTTAAAAGTCATAATTATATTTTCTAATTATCTATTTACTTATTACTTGAACATAACTGAAAATATTATTTAAGTTAATGCTAAATTATTTAACACTATACCCAATCGTTCCAGGTTAAGTGTTTTTAATTATTTAATCAAAATCTTTTTTAATTTAATTCGAATTAATTTAAAAAAAAATCCACCCTAATATTTTAAGTTAGTAGATTGAATATGTTCAATATTTAGAATAGTTCGGCTTGATATTCGAATGAATATAGTTACAGAAATAAGTGTTAGATATGAATATAGTTCGTGAAATTTTAAGTTCACACATGATGAGAGAATCGGCGCTTTGTGTTAAAAGATTGGACGATTGTATTAAAAGACCAACATTTTAACATTAACACGTGACTTTCTATGTTGTGCGCATAAAGTTAACGTCTTTACTTTACAGTTTCGCATAGAGTAAAGTCTTCCTTTTCAAATCTCTTTTAAATATATGACATAAATCACTTATTTGAAAATTGTAAATACTTTATTTTACTTAAATATATGACATAATATTTAAGGAAAATCTCTTTTAAATCAATATTCAATAATTAAAAATCAAAACCACATAAGTATTTCAATTGACGGTACTTCCACCTAATTGTAAGGTATATGCACGGAACTATCATTTATAGATGGGTCCATAAACGGTACTTCTGTGCGTCACTTCTTTATTTTAACGGTACTTCCATAAAAATCCTTATGAAATGTAGAAGTTAAATATTTCCCCTAGAATAGTGCATATTGTAATTGAAATTAAACACAATGACACGTGGAAAATAATCGATTGAAAAGATCATTTTAATTGAAATTTAAAAATTGAAAATGAAAACAATAGATAATTACAACATTAAATTAATTTTGTGATCATTAAAAAAGGGGAGATTGTTGAGTATTATTTATTGATGATGAATGCTTAATTAAACTAATCATTATTTGATGGTAATTTAAAAGTCGTAATTATATTTTCAAATTATCTATTTACTTATTACTTAATCATAACTGGAAATATTATTTAAGTTAATGCTAAATTATTTAACACTATACCCATTCGATTCAAGTTAAGTGTTTTTAAATATTTAATCAAATTATTTTAAAAAAAATCTACCCTAATATTTAAGTTAGTAGAATAGTTCAGTTCGATATTTGAATGAGTATGTTTACTTAAATAAGTGTTAGAAATGAATATAGTTCGTCAAATATCACGGTAGAATGCCACATGAAATTAACATGTAATGAGAGAATCAACATTTTGTATTAAAAGACCGGATGATTGTATCAAAAGATCGGCATTTTAACATTAACAAGTGACTTTCTAAGTTGGAAGTGTGCATTATACAGTTAGGCTGTAAATTTAACGTCTTTACTTTACGGTTTTACGTAAAGTAAAGTTTTTCTTTTCAAATCTTTCCAACAATATTTAAATGTTAAATACCTAATCTTAAAAAATTAAGTCATTTATTTGAAAATCTTAAATATCTTATTATACTTAATTGAAATTAAACACAACGACACGTGGAAAATTATCGATTGAAGAGAATACGAAAATGTTGAATACTTTATTTTACTTAAATTTATGACTTAATATTTAATCAAAATATTTTTTAATTCAAAATGAATTAATTAAAAATCAAATCCACCCAAATATTTTCATTAATAATTTTACAAATTATAAGAATATCTCACAATTAAATTGAAGATAGATTTAATAATTAAATCAATTAATTGAAAATATAAAATACAAAACCACACAAATATTTTAGCACTTCATCAAAAATTTAAGTCATTAATTTAAATAATTTATTAATCACTTACTCCAACATATTAAAACAATAAATTATCACATATGTTAATCCACAAACTTCTTTCAAATTTAATCATCGTATTCGTAATTAATAATTAATTAATTAATTTTCATAGGTTAATTAATACAATGATTCAAAATATATGCACGTGGGTGGACTTTTAAAGTTAAGGGAGAAAGAGTGTACACGTCTTTTTAGGTGAAGAGAAAGAGTTTTTTTTAATTTCACCTGCATGAGAGAGAGTAATTTTTAAGTTACGTAATTTTAACCGTTGATCGTGAGATCGATGGATGCTTACAGAACCAACTTCTGTAGGTGCCTATAGAACTTGTGCCTTTATATATAAATATATATATATAGGAAAAATGGCTCTATAGGTACCTACAGAAGTCGATTGTATAAGCACCCGTTAGATCAATGTTTAACGGCAGTTAAATCAAGAGAGAGTGTGTCTAAAACAAACTCCTGCCAATGACACCTACATAAAAGCAGTCAATTTATTTTAACACAAAAAAACTTCACAAAAAGTCACCTGCGAGATTTGCGATTCATTTTCACTTGCGAGATTTGCAATTCCTTTTCGTCACCTACAATTTATGATTCCTTGTCTCCCCGAAGTCCTCTCGTCTTCCCCTCGATCTTTTTAAAGTTATCAAATTGAACACGGAAGGACGTCAGTTAGAGTTGGATCTACCAACGAGTTACAAGTGTACTTTCATGTTATTAAAAGTTGATTTATTAAGTGCATTGATTATACTTTCATTTAACATGAATGAACATTTATTGGGGGAAAAATGTTTGCAACATTTATTGAGAAAAAAATTAGTTAGACCGACAAACTATTAATTACATTAAATATTTCATTTAATAGTACAAAGTAAAATATGTTTAATCTGAAATATTACCTTTAATTATCACCCACTCTATAAAGAACAGACGGATGTAAAAGTAAATAGATAATTACAGATTCAAGTTAACATTTACAGAGTGATTGATGATTACAAAGTGGTTGATAATTATCAATCACTCTGTAAAGTTATCAACGTATATTGAAATTTAAAGTTAATTATCTTAGTCTGTTGGTAATTTAAAAATCGTAATATGTACACATTTACAGAGTGGTTGATAATTACAAAGAGGTTGATAACTTTAATTAAATGTTGCAACGTTAACTTTACAGAGTGGTTGATAATTACAAAGAGGTTGATAACTTTAATTAAATGTTGCAACGTTAACTTTACAGAGTGGTTGATAATTACAAAGAGGTTGATAACTTTAATTAAATGTTGCAACGTTAACTTTACAGAGTGGTTGATAATTACAAAGAGGTTGATAACTTTAATTAAATGTTGCAACGTTAACTTTACAGAGTGGTTGATAATTACAAAGAGGTTGATAACTTTAATTAAATGTTGCAACGTTAACTTTACAGAGTGGTTGATAATTACAAAGAGGTTGATAACTTTAATTAAATGTTGCAACGTTAACTTTACAGAGTGGTTGATAATTACAAAGAGGTTGATAACTTTAATTAAATGTTGCAACGTTAACTTTACAGAGTGGTTGATAATTACAAAGAGGTTGATAACTTTAATTAAATGTTGCAACGTTAACTTTACAGAGTGGTTGATAATTACAAAGAGGTTGATAACTTTAATTAAATGTTGCAACGTTAACTTTACAGAGTGGTTGATAATT
>JAMKPZ010007877.1:0-12442 GCA_024699675.1 Amphibolis antarctica
CCCCCCCCCACCCCCCCCCCCCCCCCCCCCCCCATTAAAAGCTCCGATAATTTTCTTAGCTTTCAGATTTTTAGGTTCCTGGATGTGGATTGGGGTTGTACTGCTGCGACTTAAGTACCTAACCAAAAAAAAGGGCTTTGATGGGAGGTTTGCCACTGTCGCTTACACTACATGCGTGGGGGTGATTATTGGTGATTATTTTTCATATTTCAAAAATCTAAACCTCTCTTATATTTCCTGCCGTGACTCATCAATCACTTGGATCTTACTTTTTAGCCGTCCAGATTTTTATCATATAATAATTTTTTCTGTAAATTACATCTGATAATTGTGGGGAGATAAAATTGTATTAAGATGCTTTGAAATTTTGTTTCGTGTAGATTTCTGCTTCTATCTACTTTTCGCCTTTCTTTTTGTAATCGTCGTGTCTCCTCCGTTTTGTCTTTTACTCAGCTTTCATTTTTGCATTGAAAAGTTGCTGAAAGTGTAGAACTTGTTAGTACTTTAGGTTTCGTTTTTTTTTTTTACTTTTAACTTTTAGAAGTACTTATAGTTTCATAATGACATGTATATTTTTTAATCTACTTTTTTTATTATCAAAATTATTTTTTCTCTTCTTTTTATCTTAAAATTGTTTTCTTAAAAATTATTTTTTTCACTTTCAAAAGTTGAGAGTAGAAAAAAAAAAAACGTTCTTTTAGAGTTTTTGCTCGGTATTTTAATTGTTACAATCGTTAGAATTTGTTAAGTTTCGCTCCACAGGTGGATAGCCCACAAAATGATATTTTTCTTTGGTCTTTGCAAAATAATATATATATATATATATATAGTTTCACCTCAGGTTAAAGCAAAAAAAAAGGGTAGAGATAAGAAAATGCGAGAGAAAACGGGCGGCAATAGTTGGAAGAGAGTTTCTTTGGTCTTCTATATAGTTTCTTTGGCTTTGCTTGGTAAGAGTTTTTTCTGGGAGTAAAAAATAATAATTTTTTAAATTTTTATATCAAACATCGTTTTAAACATTTTTTAAGTTCCTTTTAAAAAATTTATCTTGAGAATTACTTACGTTATCGTTGGTGATTTTTAGTTTAAATGAGAATTATGTTAAACGAAATCTGATCAATAGTTGGAATAAAGTAGAGTTAATCTTTCAAAATTAACTTGTAGTTTTATCAGAGTGTACTTTTAACAGATCAGTTTAGGAGTGACTTAAACTTCATTTACATGTTAGGGACATGTAAAGCTTCCTTTATATTAAAATTTGAATTTTTGTTGGCAATTTTTCTTGGAATGATGGCAATCAAGATTCTTAATCTGTTTTACCTATTGTTGCATTTGATGTGAATTGTACATTGGCACTAAAAAGTACATTGACGTATGTTTTGATTCCTTTGGTAGATTACTAGAAAAGACTTAATTTTACTCATTTTTATTATAGTGGAAGATTTGAAGTGTACCATTAAGGGAGCAGTTAATAATGTGATGTTTCAGCTTTGAACATTGTAGTGAGTTAAAAGTTGAGTTTTGTTATTAAGTAGAGTTGAATTTTATAATAAATTATGAAATAAAAATTTGTACATAAGAATTTATATAGTAATGATGATATATAAAAGTTTATAACAAATTAGAGTTAAAGTTTATTGATCATTACAAAATGAAGCTAAGTCTCGTGATTTTTATACATGATTGTTAGAGTACTTCATTGTTAAACAAAACTTTAGACATCTAAATGATATTCTTATTAGTTAAAGTGTAGTGTAATCTTAGGAGCGGCCTATATAAGATAAAGTAGATGTGAAAGAAAAGAATGGACAAAGAGAAAAAACCCGCAAAGGCTAGAAAAGGAGAGTATAATTGTGTACTCATTTTGCACTCATGTTACCGTAGGAAATTTTGGAAAAGAAAATTTTTTAAAAAAATTTAGAAATGTGAAAAAAATTTAAAATTTTTCGTCACTATAAATTATAAATTTTTTTCATCATTTTTCACTTATTAAGTTAGAAAATTTTTTACGGTTGATAAAAATTTTATTATGAAATACTTTCCTAATCTCATGCGTCCTACCAACCTTTCTCGATTAGTGATAAACATGTAGTTACATGAAAAATGTTGAATTATATTGAAATATTAAAATATAGAATATTTATAAATTTTATTTAAATTAATTTTTCAAAATTTTTACAACATGTGTAAGTTTTTTAAAAAAATTTGTTTCCTAATTTTTCTTTTTCATTTCCATTTCATAAATTTATGTTTCTCACATTTTCAATGTGTACAAATAGACTCTAACAAGATATTTGTGCCTTCTAAAATTCAATAAAAAGGAAAATATGGAAAAAAAATTATTGTTGAAAATTTAAAAATTTAGAAATAGAAAATTTTATGGGACTATTTGTACACATTATGAAAATATAAGAAAATTTATATTTAATTTTAAAAAATTAAAAATATTCTAGATTTTTAACATTTCAAAAATTTTCAAATTTCTTTTTTTATTAATTTCTAAAAAGTACAAATGAAGGAAAAAAAGAGCTGGACTGTCTACTGATTCTTTAAAGTAATTTATTGAACATTAAAACAAATCTCAATAGTTAATATTTTTTTGAATTAAAACATTACCGTCGCTAATCCCTCGCACCAGGGAAAAAATTTTAAAAACAAGTGACTACAATTTAGAAAAATCGTTCACAAAAACACTACAAAATAAAAAGTTTGAAAAAAAAATGTGGGGAAAAAAAGTGTAATTATAACGGAAAAGTTGAAACAGAAGCGTCCAAATTACAAATAAAAAAACCTGCAATAAAAACATAACGTAAAAAAAATTTCCGTAAAAAATACCTGTAACATATCATTTGCCGTAACAAAAAATTAATAGTACAATAAAAAAATGAAAAAAACTGTCCAAAAAAATTCTCGTAAAAATACCTCAATACATTAAAAAAAAGAAAAAAACCGTCCAAAAATTACTTGTAAAAATATCTCGACCCATAAAAAAATACCAAAAAAAACCGAACGGTAAAAATTGGACACTGAAAAAAAAAACACAATGAGGTTGTGTAAAATGATACTCTGATGTCATGTACAATGGTTTACTTTAGTCATTTAGACATCTTTTCAATCTTTAAAACTCATCTTATATCAAGACTACGATGTTGTTCGTATCGTTAATTTGAGACTATTTATTTGGTCTTATATCCATCTAATTTATGTAAATGTTAATTATACTTCACGATGACTCACTCTAAGTATTTAGGTATCTCTTTGACACTTAGGTCACTCTTTCTGACAAATAGGTCATTGACATAACCTAAGACCTAATTTAGATTATATTAGCTTTGATATCACTTGTTATAGACCAATGTCACATATCATCGTAACGAAAGAATTCATCTTAAAAGATCGATTTGACAGAAAAGAGAACTCACCCCATATTAATACCATAATAGTACTTGTACTACCAATATGAGACTATTTAGTTTTATATCAAAATAGTCTGTATCAATGCTTAATATGCTTTTTACACTGATGTTTCTGTCAATGACCCACTCTAGGCATTTAGGCACCCCTTGAACTTTTAAGTCATCCATTTTGATGAATAGACCATTGACATAACTTAAGACCCTATTTAGATATACTGACTCTAATTTTACTTGTTACAAACTAATGTTTCATATTATTATAATAAGAGAATTTATCTTAAAAAATTAATTTAACAAAAGTAAGAGTTTATACCATATCAACCATAATAATGTTTGCATCACCAATGTCAAACTATTTGGTCTTATACCCAAATATAGTGCGATATGATAATAGTCAAGTTACTTAGAAAGTAAAGTGCAAGTTTGCATATATGATATATGAGATACGAAATAAATAATGTACCGAAGAAATGTGATGTGTATTTACTGGAAGATTTTCAAAATAAATCATTAGTTGAAATTGAGGTTACTCATTTTTAAAAAAAATTTAATTACGAAAAAAATAAACAAATATACAATACTATTAGAACAAGCATAGACCCAAAAAAGAAGAAAAAACTAATAAAATACGTGAAAAAATTATGATATCCACGTGAAATAATAAAAATTTGTAATTCAAATTTGTATATTGCGTTTTGCAGTTAATCTTGAAATGTTTATTTAATTTATGTTTGCTTTTATTAATATATATTTAATTTTAAATAAAGAAGGAAATCATTGATTTTAAATATTATAATATTAATAATATAGAAGTTAAGATTTATCACATTAATATACAAGTTAATTTAAACTTTTACTCTTTAAATTCATTGAAATTAATGAATATGTGTAAACTTTAACTAAATTTTAAATTTTGTTACTTTTTACCAAATATAGAAATAACTCGAAATTTTGAGAATTACGGTTTAGGAAATAAAAAATACTTACTTTACTTTTTTATTATAAATATAAATACTTCATGAATTACTCTAACACTCGTTTATATTTTAGGTTTTATTTGTTTAAAAGATTGTAATTATGCATTTTTCTTTTTATACACTTTACCTGTGTAGTAATATTTATAAAAAAATATTATATTAAAAAAGTTATATTGTAAATTATATAATTTAAAAAATATATAAATTTCACTTTATCTCACCTCTTAAACAAACACATCATTGTAGTTAAAAGATTTCTAACTAAAATCTACGATATTATGTTTAAAATGTAAAATTATCATAATATACTAATTAATTGAGAACTAATTCTTTAGTCATTGAAAACGTCGTACTAAAAAATTTATATTGTAAATCGTATAATTTTTTGAAAAATATCAACTTCACTTTATCTCACCTCTTAAATAAATACACCTTTGTAGTTAAAATAACTAAAATTTATGATATTATGTTTAAAATGTAAAATTATCCTAATATACTAATTAATTGAAAGCTAATTCTTTAATGACACCATTAAAGTTACTTTTTTTGGTGATATTTAACTTTAAATTATTTTTACATATATATACAGATCAAGAAAAATTTAAAAGATAATAAATGAGAGATTTAACGTGGATGACAGGGTATTGCAAGAATTTCAATAAAGGAGAAAAAGATGTCAGGATCATCAAACGTAGTACTTTATGGATGATAAAGATTATAATGTATATAAAATGAAAAATTAAGATTTGATTAGATAAATTACTAAAAAAATTAAATAATTTATATTTAATTTAAATTATTAAATTAAGATATCGGTAGAAAAGGAAGTAAAGTATTTTCCCTAATTCTTGATTATAAAAAAAATTACAGCGCCGGCCACGCGGTCGTTTACGTGCGTGCGATCTGCCCGCGCAGACTCGTGTCGACCTAGCGAGCCATTCCCCTCCGGTTCCCCCATCGGGAGCTGCGTCGACGGCGCTGCTCCCTCCGAAACCCTAGCGCCTACCGCACGGAGGAGCGGGAGCGAGGTACTCCCCGAAAAGGGCGCGACGGCAGGGGGGGTGGGGGGGGATTACCTTTCTGAGATGAGTAGGGTGGTGAGGGAGGAGGAGGAGGTTGTCATGGAAGACAGGGCCGAGTGCTCCAATCTCGAGGATGGATTCGATGATGTGGTCGGTAGTGAGAAGACCAGCGCCGATTATTACTTCGATTCCTACTCCCACTTTGGTGAGTATTTTTATTTATTCATTTTCACCCCTTTGTTCTTCTATTCCCTTGCGTTGATCGGATGGTTTACCGTCGGTTTCTATGGCTTTAGTTCTGTTGCATTGCGTCCGTCTTTGTAGATATGTAGTCTTTATCGACGTTTATGATGAAAAAAGCTCCAAGTTTTTCTTCGCTTATACTTATCTTTTATGCTTCGCGTGGTTCGTAGGCTTGCCTTATTTATCGCCCTAAATGCTGTCTAGTTTCATTTCCGGTTACTTTAGGTGCTTATTGTCTTTCATTCCTCGTGGAGAGTTTTGAAGCAGAATTTTTTGATAATCTTGGAGAAGAAACTGTTGATTGGCTAAATTTCAACTGGATTCCAGTTCTACCTTTATTATCTTCACATTTCATGTTGTCGTTTTTTTAGTTTTGAAAAGCTTGTCTGGGGTACCCAGTTATTGGTAGACGGCTTTTCCGGTTGCCATGAAAAAGTTGGCCTGTTGGTACAGGGTGCACCACCCCTTGGAAATAGTCCCGCGTCATTTAAATAGAGGCTGTACCTGAGCTTATACATGTTGATTTCTTCCACTCATTCTCAATAAATTTTAAATTGGAATTTCACTTGATATTGAAGTTCACACACATTTAGGGTTTACGATTTAAGATTTTAACTAGAAAAGTCTCACATTGAATATAAAAAGGGATGGAACTTGAACTTATATAATAATAAGCCCTTCCGCTTGTAAATATTATCCATAAGCTTTATGTAACAGTTGACTCAGCTTTAAATCTACCGTTTTATTTTTTTATTCTCATTTCTTTATCTAGCATGCATCTTTGTTTCTAAAGAACTAATACAATTCATTTACTCTATGCAGGTATTCACGAAGTAAGTGAGACACACTCAAAATTGCACATTTAGTAAACGGTATTTTTGGTATGAATGCTTAATGGTTGTATTGGTTTTCAATTAAAATTTTTTTTTATCGTATGCTGAAATTTTGTCATAAGGCAGAAAATTTGTTTGGATGTTTATCCTCTTTTGTTAAAAATATCTAAATGGAAACCTTTTCTTTTGTTTATTATGCTGTTCAATATAAGCCAGCATAATCTTTTGGTGTTCTGTGTTTCAACTATTATTGCTATTATGTTTCTTCTCATATATTTCAAGATTGTCTCATTGTGCTGCTACTCTATTATGAGTAGTCTTTTTTGTTTAGCTGACCATAGCCTATCTCATGTAACATTTGTCAAGATAAAGAGTATTGGTGTGGCCACGATCTTATGTCATCGGTTAGATTTTCCTCAAAAATCTTGTCTAGGCTCATAGAATATCAATTTAAAACTCACGGTGGGACACTGAATTCCTTGTTTTCAGGTTGTAATCAACACCAACTGTGATATGGTTACAAAAATGTTGTTTTTCGTTTTCATCTTGCATGCCAAGTAAGATTTTATTGTAAATGGATTTGTTCCTTTTGTAATACTAATAATAATAATTGTATTTGGACTATGCAATGAGGATTGGGTCTATTTGATAAGAAAGTCATAATAGTGAATGTTAGGGAATGATTATGCTCTTAACTTTGGCATATACAATATTTTCATTGCATGGAATATCTTTTTGTGTGTGCCATTGAAATTGAGCAGAATTCAATTGAAAGGAATTTAATTCCATCTAATTTGGACATTTGTGCCAAATAAGGGGTCAAAAATTCAATTCTCAACTCCCATGAATTGGATTCTCACCTCCCCTTTTTTGAATTGAAGGATTGAAGGGAAATCGACCACACTTGTCATCTTACACAACCTTAGCTAGTCCCACTCGATGGTGCACCGTTGTCTCCACTTGGAAAATTTTCTGTGACAATGTGTCATTAGATCTTTGTTGAGTGCACATCTCTGTCGAGGTTACTTGCCACTCTCCACCAAGTACTTATTTGATAATAGTAGGTTAGTAGCCCCTTTTTGAAAGTCCCTTATTTCGTTAGATCATTGTGAGCTTCATCTCCATTGTCGGAGAAGATGAGATAAAAAACGAGAAAAGGAAAAAAAGAAAAAGGAAATAAGGGGGAAAAGAAAAAAAGAAAGAGGAAAAAGAAAAATAATATATATATGTATGTATAAAGTAATACATGGATAAAAATAATATTGAAAGATCACGTGATGGACATAATATGTGGAAAGCGTATAACAATTATAAGTTATTTTTTAAATTTTAAATAAATATATATATTCTTAATTATTTATAATTGAAAATTATAAAAAATATTTAAAAATGTGCATTAAATATTTATAAATATCTATTTTATCTTGAATACCATATGAATTGAAAACAAGTCATTTTCAATAAATTTCTGTTTAGTTACTTTGTGTGTACACACTCTTATTTTCAATTTTATTTAATTCTAATAAGTGTACAAACACCGCTGTACTGAATTTATTTGACTAATCTAATTTTCATTGAAAAATGAATTCTTGTTGATTCATTTTTGTTCAATTTTACATACACAAACACTCGCATGTTATTGCATGATTTTCTTGCATTCATTTTTTGTAAGGGGGCATCAGAGTAACAAAAAAGATATGAATTTAGTATCCTCTTTGTGATGGAGATAAAGATAAAATAATGTGATCTGGAGGAGTATCACAATAAAATGTGGATTATTATGGTAATGAAATTCAGTGAAGGTTATATCACATCATTGAATAATTGATCTGAATTTTCTTTATTGAGTACATCCAGTGTCAAATATGGTTGCTGAAATAGTCCCACATTGGTTAAAATAGGGACTGAATCTGGGTTTATATAATGATGGATCATTTCACTCATTGCAAATTGATTTTGAGATGAAATTGCAATATGGTAGGTATCAAAGGGGGTTTACACATATTCATCTATAAATACTTGTAAACATATAAATAAAACCACAAGTGAAGGAGAGTGCTGGAATAGTCCTTTTAGGGATTGAAATTGAGTTTATATAATGATGAACTCTTTCGCCCATTACTAATTGATTTTAGGATAAAATTTTAATAATAGTTATATGCTTATCTATGTATTATATCATTTGCCATCATATTTATCCTATTATTTTACTTCTGTTTTGTAACTATAGGTTAGAATTATTTTAATATCCTGTTATTTCATGTTTTTCATTATTAGAAACCCCTTTGTTTATTGTAATAGAAAAATTTGGTAATAACCTTTTGTTGTGTAAGCTCATGTTTGTGGATTGCTACTATATTTTACTGCTCAAATGAATCACTGCCGAGCTTTATCACTTTTCTTGTATTGCAGGAAATGTTGAAAGATACAGTCAGGACTAAGACATATCAAAATGTCATTTACAAGAACAAGTTTCTGTTTAAGGATAAAATTGTCCTTGATGTAGGGTCAGGAACGGGAGTATTATCTTTGTTTTGTGCAAAGGCTGGTGCAAAGCATGTTTATGCGGTAGCATTACATTCTTATATATTTTGTGTATACTATTTTTGAAGTTGCATTTTCACTGTATACTGAGAATTTAGGAATCAAAGCATTTATTTTACCAAAAAGTTCCTTTTCTGATTTTTTTTAAGGGATAAATAATGTGAAATATCTCTGGTCTATGTTGGAGAACCTGTTTCTTTTTGCACAGTTCATTGAACATGCATTGTTAGAATAGGGTTGTTAATCAACGTATAAGATAACCAATTGAATGAAAGGGTCATTAGATTGCTCAAGTACGGGAGCGATATTTCTTCACATGATGCCTGTTTTCTGACTGGACAGCCTAAATTAAAAATCTAGTTAGAATTACAGTGACAAAACCAACCAATTACGTTAGAAAATCTATGAAGCAATTATAGGGTCTAAATTAACCAGTTCTTTTATTTGTCTTCTGTCAAAGGTTTTGGCAATTGGGGGCTACTGGGCTAGTAGATGTATTTTTTTGCAAGACTTTAGCAAATAAGCAAAGAGAGGTAGTGGATGTTTGGTAATGTTCTTGTTTTGTTTACACGCATCACATGTGATGCATTGTAGATCTGATTCAATGAGTGATGTATAGAAACCATGGATTTGATACTAGAAATATATGTGCGCAATTTTTTGTCATTGGGAAATGTTATAATCTGATGAAATTTAAACTAGGTTTAATGCCTTAGGGGTTGTTTCATTTTTTGTGACTTCATGATGATATTCTGTTTTGATAGTTAGAGTCTTTCTGTTTTCATAATCTCTGAACCTTTAGATGAAGTGCTGAAAATGAAAGTTGCAATTATTATCTTGTGTTGGTTTGGCTGGTTAACCATGGAATTCATCTTTAAATGTAACCTATCAACTGATTTTTTGCTTTTGGTGATTTTGTTTCATCAATTTTATTACCAATGAATCAATTGCCATCATGTGCTGTCATTTAACCAAGGATGCCCAGGTGGTGGCCTTGGATGCCTCGAATGCCTAGGTGGCACCTTGGTGTCCATATTTATATATATATATTATTTTAAAATATGTATATGCATTGTTATTTATATATGTATATGTTATTGATGATATAGTTTTAATTGATGAAAGTAAGTCAGGAATTAGTTTTAAATTAGAGTTATGAAGAGATACTTTGAGTTCAAAGGATTTAGATTGAGTGGGTCAAAAACTAAATATACGGAATGTAGGTTCAATAAAAAATAAAAATAGTGATGGATGTTATATTTCGATAACCACGAAATTAATAAAAGTAACACTTTTAAATATCTAGCATTTATAATAAGTAGTAATTATGAAATTATAAAGGATGTCATTCAAAAGATTAAAGTAGAATGAATGAAGTAAAGACATACTTATAGAGTGTCATATGATATAAGGAAGCTCTTAAAATTCAAAGCAAAGTTCTATAAAATTACTATTTGCCTAGTTATACTTTATAACTTAAGAATATTGGATTGTTAAGTGTAATCATATGCAAAAAGTTAATGTTAATGTTGGATCGAGAATTCACCAGAAGGGAGTGAATAGTTAAGCAAATAAATTTAAAACAATTAGATATTTGCTTGAGTAATTGTGAAACCTTAAAAAAACACTTAATTGATTAATTCTTGGTTTAACCGTTAGCAATAAATATATGTAAAACTATTAGATATCAATAGAAAATATCAAACCCAATAGGATAAATAAAATCAATTCACTGATTAAGTTTTTCATCATCAAAACCATAACTAAAACATTATCAATCATAATTAAAATCTTTTCCTTAACATTTAAGATGTGTATGTTTAAATGGATGGGTGGTAATATTATAAGGGATAAACTAAAAATTAATTTTATTGGGAATAGAGTAGGAGTTGTACCAGTTAGAGATAGACAAAATTAGCTTAGGTAGTTTGATCATATCCTTAGAAAATCAAAAAATGTACAAGTTAAATGGAAGAGAATTAATTAATATAGAAGAAACGGAAAGAAGTAGAGGAAGATGTAAAACTACATTATTAAGAATTGTGAAAATGATTTAAATTTATGTAATTTAATTAATTGAAGATTTGACTATAAATAGAAATACATAGAAGAAAAGGACACTCATGTAGTTGATCTCATGTAATGGGATTGACTTGGATTGTTATTATTTTTGTTATAGTTATTTATATATTTTTTGCTTGTATTAATAATTAAAAATAGATAAATAAATATTGTCAGCTAACTTATAAAATGAGAAAACAACAAATACGACAATATGATATTTAAAAGTCACTACTTATAAAGTAACTTGTGATAAAAGTCAATACACAATTACAAAAAATGATATACAAGGTGTAAATATACTAAGTAAAAAGTTCATTATTAGAAAGCATTAAAAAATATCTTACGTTGTACTAGATCTTTCTTGGATTTCTTATTAGATCCAGTGAATATCTGGTTGTATGTACTTGGGCATTGCCTAGAAAATGCCTAGGCACCCACGTGTTGCCTAGGTAGTCCCTAGATGCCCACCTTATAGCTAAGCATTTAGCGAATAATTCAAGCTTCTTTGTATTTAGCATCAATTCTGAGTTAATCCTTCAATACATTTTTTTGTAGGTAGAGTGCTCCCAAATGGCTGATATGGCAAAAGAGATTGTTGAAGTGAATGGATTTTCTGATGGTATTTAGCATCAATTCTGTGTATCAATTCTGTTTAGCTTTTGCTTCCATTTAGCGTGATCCTTAAATTATTGTGTTTTCTATTTTTGTCGTATTCAGTTGTAACAGTGTTGAAGGGAAAGGTGGAGGAGGTCGTGCTTCCTGTTACCCATGTGGACATCATAATTTCCGAGTGGATGGGTTACTTTCTGCTGTTCGAAAATATGTTAAATACGGTTCTATATGCACGTGACAAATGGCTTGTATGTATTATCATCTTTTGAGATGGCTACATTTCATTTCTTTTGCTATGTTAATGCTGTTAATTCCAGAATTGAAAATCTTTTTCAATTGAAATTGCAAAATTTAATTGGTTTATGTGGATATAGTGTTTCCAAAAAAATATCCTAACTAAAATGCCTAGGAAGGCCATTGCAATTGGTTGCTTAGCTTTCTGTATTATATATTTTTCACTGTGGATTGGATAACTTTTTGCTGATTTTAAGGTTCACATACAAATATTTTTAATGATTTTTTATATTTTTTTATTGAGGGATACTTGGGTCTCTCATGAGTAAATACCATCTTTGTCATCCAGTGCTATAACGTACAAATCTTATATATTTCTTAATTATTAGGTAAAAATAGGATGAGTATAATTATGTCCAAGAAACATCAGCTCAAGCCTTAAGGTAATCAATATAAGTGTAAAATAAACATTTTAGGGCCTTTTATGATGTCATTTT
>JAMKPZ010007878.1:0-12107 GCA_024699675.1 Amphibolis antarctica
GTTAAAATTAAATTATCTTTAAAAAATTTCACCCTAATATTTAAGATAAAAAAAATCCACAAACATCTTTCAAATTTAATCACCGTATTCGTAATTAATGAAAAATTAATTATACGTACGTGAATGAATTTTTTCAGTTAAAGAAGACAGTGTTTTCAAATTTCACCTGCTGCATGAGAGAGAGTGTTTTGAAATTGCACCTACTGATAAGAGAGAGTATTTTTAAATTTCACCTGCGACATGAGAGAGAGTATTTTTAAATTTCACGTGCACGAGAGAGAGTGTTTTTAAGTTTTTCAATTTCAACCGTCGATCTTACGATCGACGGACGCCTACAGAAGTCACTTCTGTAGGCGCCTACAGAACTCGTGTCCTCTTATAATATTTATATTATATATAAATATTATGTCATACCGTAAATTCCACAAAAAAGTTATATATATGTAAATTAAATTTTACGCTGAAAGTGCAGATATTGATGTGCTTAAAAAAGGCAATCAAATTGGAATATTATTGAAAATAAAAACTCAAAATTGATTGAAACGTATTCAAATCTGGAGGTTGTGTTTATTGCAAAGGTAGAAGTAGGTGATATGATTTATGATGAGAATAAAATGATATGTTATTTTGAATGTTGTGATGATTAATGAATAAAGTAATATACTTTGATATAATAATTGATGTAATAATGTTTTCAGAGAAGTAGGAAAGATTGTGTTGTCGAAGAAGTTATTTTAACAGGTAAAAGTAACTTATAACTAATGAATAAAGTAATATATTTTGATATAATAATTGATATGATGATGTTATCGGAGAAGTGAGGAAGATAATGTTGTTAAATAAGTTTTTTTAACATGTCAAATTAATTTATAATTAATGAATAAAGTAATATACTTTGACATAATAATTAATATAATAATATTGTTGGAGAAGTGATGAAGATGTTGTTTGGAGAAGTTTTTTGGACACATCAAATCAACTTCTTAGTTTTTGTAATGTATTGTATTTTTTTATTTGATAAGATGCATGGTAAAAGATAGTTGTGCATAGTATTTTACGGTTATAACAAACGTAACTTAAATAATAACAACTAAGTTATGAGTTGAATTTCATGATTTACGATAAAAATATAATAATATTAGTTTTATTTTATGAATAATAAAAATATAAAAGTTATTTGATAAATATATTATAGAATAATGTGATATATAATAATAAAAATAATTATATAATATCAAAATACAAGGACAAATGATGCCTAATTGATTGATACTTGTTGATCTTTTAAATCTTTGTTTTCTAGTGATCTTTTCAAAAAATTATTTTATCCGTTATTTTAATCGTGATCACGGTTGTGTAATTTTTTTAATAATACCTCTTTTATTAGAAAAAATACCACGAAGCTTCAGAAAACAACGGCGTGCGAAGACGACCAAAGCCAAAAAATATATATATAGATATGAAGGAAAATTAAAGGGAATATTTCCTTAAAAGAAAATTAAAATGAATATTTGTATGTAAGTCCTTAAAAAAAAAATTTCTCTAAAACAATTAAAGGGAATATTTGCATGCAAGTTCCAAAAAGAAAAGGAAAAATTTGCATATCAACTCTTGAAAAAGAGGAGAAAAAGAAAGAAAAAATAACAAAGGATATTTGCAAACATCAAACACTCAAATTCACTCCTACATATGAATTTAAGGAGGTATGTAGCGTTTTTTGATATTTTAGAAAGAAAGAAAATTATATATTTAAAATATTACATTATTTCTAGATATAAATTTAAACTATCTAATACTTTCAATATTTTAGATAAAAAAAAATCTAGAATATTTAAATACTACTCATAGATACGAACCTAAATTATATATCTACCTCCTTTCAATATTTTGAATGTAAAAATAAGTAACTAAAAATATTTGAATTTCACAGTGCTTCGTCTTCAAATTTAATAAATTATATAATATCTGTCACATCATAACTGCTTGTCGAAGAAGCTGGCACTGTCCCCACCACAGGCGTGGCACCGATGACGACGTCGTAGCATCCCCATCGTTATTTAAAACTGTATTTTTTAATAAGGTAACGTTGAATTTTTATTGTACGTAGTTAATTACGTATAATAATTAAAGTAAAATAATATAAATGTATAGTACTTATAGTAATTTTTTTTTACTATAATAATTAAATGTAAACATTTGATAATACATTTATATCTTTTTCTTGGTAAATACATCTCCCAACTTGCATTGTCTTAGCCTCACCTCCACCACCACTCATCCTAAAAATACTCTCACTTTGATCCGTCGCTCTTGCCATCGAGATCGATCGCAAGTATGACTATCTCCTTTCACCATTGCAACCTAAAAAGTCGCAAGAAGCACAACCAGTCATTGGGACACATCATATGGACCCAAATAAGCAAGCATTTCATTACTTTTATAATCATTCAAAGAGAGTAGTACTTGCATTTGAACTTGTGAGATTAGTTTCTAGAAATTTTCAAAAAAAATTTTCAGTGAATATTGTAAATTTCTAGTAATAAATCGGCATTCTATTTTTTTAGTAAAGTTTGTAAATTTACTTATGGTTTTTACGGTGAATATTGTAAATACATCATTTTTACTTTACCGTTTTCATTTTATTCTTTTCATAGGTAAATGTTAAAGTTTTTGGTAATTTTGTATTACAGATATTAGTGAAGAATGTTTGTACTTTTATTTCAATGACCTAGATCTGATTATGTTTGTAATTTTACATCTATCTGGTTATATCTATCTAGTTACATCAAAAAAAGAGAGGATAGATTACATCTATCTGATTGTTTTTTAAAGATAGATAGACCATATTTATTGCTGTTTATAGTCTTAGATTAGTTTTTTTCTAGGATTATTTCAGATTACTCTACTACTTTTATTTCATTAGTGATGAATGTTTGGAATTTTTTGCTAATTTTCTAGGTTTTTGAATAGTTACACGGACCTTCTTGACTTAGATCTTAATGATCCAATTCAGCTTATGTTTCATTTTGAAACACAAATAATCCACTTGCTTAATTTAGTGTGTCCATCAAAGACTATAGTGCATAATGTTGGATATACTGGTGGTGAAGTAGTGTCTAACATGTTAAATGGATATTGGAGAGTTTGTTTTAACACATGTCGAATGATGCTAAATACATTTAGGAGATTATGTTTCATTCTAAAAGAACATACTCTCCTAACTGATAGTCGTTGGGTGAGTGTTAAAGAACAAGTCAAAATATTTTTGAAAATATGTACATATGGAAGCAAAAATAGAATGATGCAAGTAGCACTCCAACACTTTGGACAAATAATTAGTAAATATATTCACAAAGTATTGTATGTTATAATAGCGTAGATATCGAATGTGATTTGACCATAGAAATCATTGACAAACACACCGTAGTTTCTAAAAGATAATGAAAGGTTCATGTCATTCTTTCACAACGTAATTGAAATTCTTGATGAAACTCATATTCACTGTGTTGTCCCAAAATCCTAATATATTACGTATCATTGTGATCGAGATGTAAAGTGAACCATACAAAATGTATTATACATTATTATTATTATAATATATATATATATATATATATTATCGTATAATTTGATATATAATTTTAATATTTTTTATTTTATTATTTTTAAAATTAATTCTCTATCACTGTTAAAACTAACTTTGGTAAAAATAAACACACCCATGGCTATCTATTTCACAAGTTAGCGTTATCCTTGGTTTCCAACCTTTGAAGTAGAGTAAAGAATAGAAACAAACAGTTGGTTTGTTTCAATTCTTAATAGGCGTACATGAGTTATAGTTCATAAGTTTTCACTTCAAAATGTATTGTAAAATTTAATTTTATTATTTTTAATTCTATATTTTCTTCGATTTTTAAAACTCGAACCTGCAGAAACATAATTAAAGGGGATCACGCAGATAATTAAAGATACCTAGAAAGCATCACATCGATCATCAATTATATTAGAAAATTTTCGTTTAATTTAAGTTCCGTTTGATTACGGCGTAAAAATTATTTTTATAGTATCATAATGTAAGAATTTTTTAATATAATTTTTGTATATTTTTTATTATGATCTTCAATTATATCAATATTGAAAAATATAATTCAATTATTATATATACTTTATTTAAATATGTAAATAGATACCAATATTAAAAGCATTTATCCATCTGTAAAATTTGTGAAATACAATATACACATAACTATGGAATTATTTTTTACATAAACATGTGCATACAATATGAAATTATTTTTTACATAAATACGTCATTACACAAAACCGTTGAATTCTTTGCATATATATAAAATTATTTTTTGCACCCATATAGTATAAAATTAACTTTGACATTCAGCTGTTTCGTCCAACAGTAAGAATATTCAAAAAAATTATTTTGTTGTTTGATTCTTAAAAAAGTTCGCACTATACTTCGAAGTTTCGCTTTTTTTTTTTCATTCTTAATTTGTAAAAGTAATAAAAGTAATTATTACAAAATTAATTTTAAAATAATTTTTTTTAATAATAAAATAATTTAATTAAAAAATATACATAACAGAGTGAAAATAGAAGTTGGAAAAAGAAGAAGAAAACTTATATGAACACCTGCTGATATGCTTTTCATGCATCCATCACTTTCATTCATCAAGCGATCAAATCAAGCTCTAATTAATTATGTTTTAAGTGCTCCTCAGGTTTGAAAAAAGGATCATTTCATTACTAATTCCAGGATAGTATGATTACGGTGTTGGGGTCAAATATAACCACAGAATCGATTTAACGGTATTTAGGAATATAAGAAAGTGATGAATTGTATCTTTAAAATAATTAAACTTTAGTAGATAATATGAATATGATCACTCACAATTTTTGATTAATGAAATTTATTACAACATTTAAGCATAACCATTTTTGTGTGAATTCAACGTACAACTTTAATATTCACACAAGAAAAGTAAGAGAAAATGATTTTACTTTGTAAATTTAACAATTTTTCCACATAGCTAAAATACAATTTTTCTGTAAATATTTTCAGTACAGTCAAAAGAATTTTATGTTTTTCTTATGTGATATAAATATATAAGAACATATATAAAAACATAACATTTAAGAAAAACATGAATATCAAATACTATATATTTCGTTTTTATTTTTCAATTTTTTTTTGTTTTTCTTTTGCTTTCGAATAGGTTAAACATGAACAACGGATATGACACTTAGATATTTGGGTAGGACATTGTTTAAACATCAGATAACCTGCATATACCAATGTTTAACCTTAATTTTGAAAAAGTATTTTTATCAAAAAGTTTTGTAAATAAGTCAACTAATTGTTCAGATGTAGGAACATGCTTTAACTTTATATTTCTTTTAATTACATTATCTCTTAGAAAGTGATGTCTAACTTCTATATGTCTTGCTCTGGAGTGTAAAACAATTTGTGTGGGTTCAAAAGTGTGATTAAAATCTTTTAAAGTTTGTCTAATTCACAGGATTTGAGTACAACAAAGTGCAGCAGCTACATATTCAACTTTGGTTGTAGATAAGGCTACACAATTTTGCTTTTTACTAAACTATGAAACTAAGGAATTTCCTAATAACTAACAAGTGCTACTAGTACATTTTCTTTCTGATTTACAACCAGCGTAATCAGCATCACTCAATCCCACAAGTTCCAATGAACTATATTTAGAATAAAACAATCCAAAATCTTTGGTTCCATGTAGATATTTAAAAATTCTTTTAACAGCTAATAGGTGTGATTTCTTAGGATTAAATTGATATGTAGCACAAGTACACACTGAACATAATATCAAGTCGACTAGCTATCAAATAAAGTAATGAACCAATCATACTTCTATATTGTTTTATATCTACAAATTTCCCATAATTATCCATATCTAATTTTGTGATAGTACTCATAGGAGTATTTTTAGTTTTAGTTTTGTCAAATCCAAACCTCTTTAATATATATTATGTATATTTTTCTTGACAAATAAAGATTCCTTTATCTAATTGCCTAATTTGCTATCCTAGAAAGAATGATAGTTCACTCATCATACTCATTTCAAATTGACTTGTCATGTCATTTGAAAATGATTCAACTAATTTTTTGTTTGTTGATCCAAATATGATGTCATTAACATAGATTTGAACTACCAAAATATCTTTTTTAGTCCTCTTAATAAAGAGTGTATGATTTGTCTTTCCCATCGAATATCCTTTTTTCCACAAGAAATTTAGACAATCTCTCATACCAAGAAAGCCTGTAAACATACTCAGAATGTTGTAAATCTTCAAATCCAGGAGGTTATTTTACATAGATTTCTTCATTTATATATCCATTTAGAAAAGCAGTTTTAACATCCAGATTTCCTCTTTTGATGTCTTTTTCAACTCATTTAAGGAATTTATATGAACATTTAAATCTTCTACTTGTAATTGCAAATACTTTATTTCATAAACATATGTTGAAACATTTGTACTAACATCTTCTGAATTTAACTTTACATTTTTAGTGGATGAGTTATTCACTTGCTCATATTTATTACCCTTTTTAACTACACAAGGAACAACATTTTTATCTTTATGTATAGTACTCATAGCAAAAGCTTTATCCTTTCCCGTACTAATATGCTATCCATAATTTTCAGAAGGTATAGTATTACTATGTATTCCATATTTTCTAACATTTGAAATGTTTCTTTGAAGTTCATCAATAATTGATTGACTATTATTCCATTTGCTTAAGATGACATTTTCCTCACATACCTTAAGCTTTAATGCACTGATTTCAGAATTTAAATCCTTGACAGTCAAATTCAATTTTTCGATTTCAGAGTTTAATTTCCTTTTATCAGTACTAATGTTTTCGAGTTCACCATGCAAGTCTTTTTCAATTATTTTATACTTTGAAATTTCTTCAGCTTGCTTATGATTCTCGTCTTTGAATTTATCCATTGTGGTACTTAAGAAATTAACTCTAGATTCAGATTCCTCTAGCAATTTCCTAGTATTTTTATCTTTTTTTAAAACTTTTTATACTTCTTAGCTAGTTTATTATATTCAAATAACAATTTATCAAAATTTTCATAACTAGCTTCAAAGTCAGAAGATATCTCACTGTGATCAGCCATGAAGCACACATTTGCTAAATTCTTTGTTTCTGAATCTATATTTGAAGAAGATTCACCTTCTGATGAGGAATCATTCTCATCACTCTGTGAAGAAGATGTGTCATCCCATGTTACTTTCAAGGCTTTCCTTCATTTGAACCTCTTCCTCTTATCTCCTCTAAAATTATTTCTTTTATCCTTGTTAAGAGGACAATCTATTTGAAAGTGGCCTGATTTGTTGCATTTGTAGCATATGATCTCATTTTGAGAGGATTTCTTCTTCACTTCTCTGGATTGCTTTGTTGACCTAAAATTCTTACGTTTCTTCAGCAAGTTTTTTAACTTTCTGAACAACAAAGTAAATCTTGGTCAGAATCACTTAAAGCTTTTGAGTCGGTACCAGCCTCAAAAGCCAAATCCTTTCTGGCATTTTTACCTTTGGATCTAAATGCTGAACTTCATAAGCAGTTAGATTTTCAATAAGATCATCTAGAGAATAAGCATTCAAGTCTTTTGACTCTTCAATAAATGTAGTCTTTTGAGCTCAATTTTTAGTAAGAGATCTAATGACTTTTCTAACTAGTTCTCTTTCTTCAAAATTCTTGCCTAATGATTTTAAAGAATTTACAATCTCAAGAAATCGAGAAAACATGTCAGAGATGCATTCATTTTTGTACATTTTAAACAGCTCATATTTATGTACCAACATATTGATTTTAGACTCTTTAACATGGTTAGTACTTTCATTGACAACTTTTAATGCATGTCATACCTCATATGTAATTTTATAAGCAGAAACTTTATTAAATTGATCATGAGATAAAACACAAAATAGAATATTAAGCTCTTTAGCATTAAGTGTCATTCTCTCCTTTTCATCGTAAGTCTATGTATCAAAGGGAGAAGTAACTAACACCATAATATTGTTAATTATGTGCCAAAGCTTAAAGTCTCTTGACTGAAAGAATACTTACATCATATATTTCTAGTAGCCATAATTATTATCGTTAAACATAGGAGGACAAGTGGTAGACTGTACTTCAGTCATGACAATGACATCATTCGAAGAATTATTTGTCATTTTAGTTCAATCAATAAAGTAATGAAAAGTAGTATATACTGAATTAAAATAGGCAGTGTATTCTTAAACAGTAATTAAGAATTAGAATTAAAGCTCTGATACCAATTGTAGGATCAATTTAACAATATTTAGAAACATAAGAGAGAGGGTGAATTGTGTTTTTAAAATAATTAAACTTTAGTAAATAACAAGAACACGATCACTCACAATTTTCAATTAAAATCTCAACTTTATTTAATAAGATTTATTACAACGTTTAAATGCAATCACTTTTTGTGAATTCAACTTACAACTTTAATATTCACACAAGAAGAGTAAGAGGAAATGATTTTTCTTTGCAAATTTAACAATTTTTCCACAGTTAAAATATGATTTTCCTCTCTACAAAATCTAACTATTTAGCACAACTCTTACTTGATCAAAAGTGTTGAAACTTCACTAACGATCTTCAACCTCAAGCTAACTTCAATCTAAAGCTTTGATCTTTAAATGTCTGCTTCGAGTTGAACTTGATCTTCTTCTTCAAAAACTTGATATCGAACCTGAGCTGAACTGTGTCTTCAAAACACACTTTTTTCTCTAGTGCTCTGTTGATGCTGTATGAATGCTTGCATCTAAGTGCACATCTGTTTTTGAGGTCTTCAAGTGTATTTATAGAGTGAAATACACTTCTTCTATATCTTCTATTATGTCCATGAAAACCTTGAATGTGTTATTGAACTTTTCAATAACTTTTTTTACATCCCACGTTCGGTACATAATATGCATTTCGTGTCTTGAATATTCTTCTTTTCTTTTCTGGAATTTTTTGGAATTTTAACGATCCAATCACTCTTTTTTGAATTCTTCAAAGTTCACGATTACATCCATGTTTTACTTGTAAACGCATAACTATGTCCCTACATGATCGCTTAAGAATGATTCAAAAATAAAACATTGAAACATTCTACCATTAAATCCATTTATATAATCTCAGGTTTTTTAACATAAATATCCGAAGGATATTCAGAGTTATACCCTTAAAATGCCTAAGTACTATTTACAACTTAAAAATTGAATCTTACGTGTTTAATTTAAAAATGTCACATGCCTTGTTAAAACACTGATCCTTTATGCTTAAAGTTATAATTTTTTAGTTAAAACACCGAACCTATTCACACACACTGTGTACTTTAAGATGCACATGTCTAACTTAAAAAATCACGTATTCATGTTAAAACGTGAGTCTTTTAGTACAATCTTCCGGCCTTTTAGTACAAAACATCAAATCTTTCATCACGTGTGAATTTAAACTTTCACGTAACATTCTATCATTATGTTACGAACTATATTCATATTTTATACTTATTTAACTAACTATACCCTTTCGAATATCAAGCCTAAGTGTTTTAAAAATTAAATATACTTAAACCACTAAGTTAAAACACTTAACTTAAATCGAATATTCAAGTGTTAAATAATTTAGCATTAAGTTCAATAATAATTTCAGTTATGTTCAAATAATAAATAAATAGATAATTAGTGAATATAATTTTGACTTTTAAATTATCATCAAATTGTGATTAAACATTAATTAAACATTCATCATCAAAACATATTACTTAACAATAACCTAAATAATTAAGATCGAGTTGATGTTCAATTCAAATGGAACACTTCCTGTAGATATTTTATACTAATTTCATTCGTGATCATATGTTCTAGTAGGGTAAATTAGAAAATAACTCCCGGTCTTACCCATTTTATTTAAGTTGACAAGTAATGGGCTAAGACGTCATTTGATAATGATATTTCAGCTTTAACTATAGTTACATCTACACAAATTTATATACATTATTAATTTCATATAAATCCACAAATTTCAATTTCTATCTTTCAATAGATCTCAATTTTGTTTAATAATAAAACTTAATTTTTAATTCTTTTATAGTGTTCAAAGTTAGAACACTTTGTTATCAACATACCTTATAGTTCTTTTTAACACTTGATTAGAAATAACGAGTCAGGGAGCTAAATGGTGAATCTTTAGACTAAATGTTATCATTTTCATAGATAATTTTTTTAATTTATGGTTTAAGTTAAATAAAAAATCGACATAAGTATTCTTTAATTTATAAATGTACTAAAAATAGTAAAATAATATTATATAAATAAATATCAAAAAATTGTAATCGTATTTATATTTAATTATTAAATATATTATACCTAACCTATTTAAAATACCAAATGATATCCACAAAATTAATATTAGAATGTAACTTGAATATTATATATATGTGTGTGTATATATAGTATATATATATATGTTGTTGGGAAAAGTGACTTAAATAATGAAAACAAGCAAACCACAAGCAACACACAAGGCACATAGAATTTAACGTGGAAAAACTTCCTCAGAGTGGGGAGATAAAAAACCACGGTCCAACCAAATCCAACCGGCACTAATCTCAATAAAGGTTACACTGTTCAGATCAGATCAATCAACACTCAACATGCATCTGTATCATCCAAAAACAATGGAGAAAAACATCACAATGCAAACTGATTAATCACTATTCATGCCCACGTCGAACTCGCTCAAAGATCGAGGTCCACGGATGTCCACGGCCATCTGCAAGCTCCCTGAAACCAGTCCGTTTGAACTAGCTCAAGCCTGTCTCATGCGTGACAAAAGCTCCAGCAGATCTGCGTACACCTGCAGATCCGCAATCTGGATTCATGCACTGGTTGGTGCGAATGGTTCGGCCGGCGGTTGCTCTCGTCCACGATCTCCGATGGGAAGGCGAGGAGGAAGGTCGACGACGCACCTGCGATCTCAGGTCGACGATCGCTGGAACATCCATGTGCAAAACGAAGCCCTAGCTTCTCCGCCTCTTTCGCGCGCAGTCGTCAAATCGCCGGAGCTTCCACGCGCGGAACGAAGCCCTACGTAGATTTCCACCCCTTTTTCCTTCTCTCTCCTGTGCTTATTTCTTCCCTGGTTTCAAAACAAAACAAAAGGTTTTGGGCCTTATTGAAAAAGGCCTAGATGGTGGACGGCCCAACAATCTCCCCCTCCAACCATCTACCAAGCTAATCTTCAAGACCAGCGATTTGAGCACAAATGCTCAGCTTATCCCTGGTTACAACTTTGGTAAACATATCAGCTCCATTATCATTTGTATGAACCTTCTTGAACACCATTTCTTTGGATTTGATCACATCTCGTATCCAATGATATCTGGTACGAATATGCTTGGACCTAGAGTGAAAAGACAAATTCTTGCTCAAGTGAATTGCACTTTGACTATCACCAAACAAAACAAACTCATCTTGCCACACTCCAATTTCTTGAAATAATCTCTTCAACCATAGCAGCTCCTTGCAAGCTTCAGTGGCTGCTATAAACTCTACCTCTGTAGTAGACAGGGCTATGCACTTCTAAAGTCTAGACTGCCAAGAAACGGCTCCCCCTGCATAGGTAAATAAATAACCAGATGTAGACTTTGAGTTGTCTACCTCACCTGCCATATCTGAGTCAGTAAAACCAACAAGAGTTGGTTCTTCGTCACCAAAACAAATCTTCATTCCTGAAGTGCTACGAAGATACCTCAGAATCCATTTAACTGCTTCCCAATGCCGTTCTCCTGGATTTGCTAAGAATCTGCTCACAGTGCTAACAACATAAGCAATATCTAGTCTGGTGCAGACCATGACATACATCAAACTCCCTACAACTGAGGCATAAGGAATTTTCTCCATTTCCTTCTTCTTCTCATCTGAAGAGGGTGATTGCTTTTTGCTCAATCTAAATTGAGCTGCTAGAGGGGTACTCATAGGTTTAGCATCACTCATACCAAATTTTTGAAGTACCTTTTCAATGTACTTCTCTT
>JAMKPZ010007880.1:0-10565 GCA_024699675.1 Amphibolis antarctica
TCATTACTGCCATGCTGCACCATGTGTCTCAGCTCCCTCGAATGAAGGCTGGATCTCACTTCTTCCAGTGTAATGGAATCTCTTCCAACTACACAAGATTGAACAAAATTCTCATAATTGAGAGGAAGTGAGCAAAGCAAGATGAGAGCTGCATCTTCATCTTCAATGGTAACACCTGTGTTCTTGAGTTCCATCAGAATGGAATTCAACTGATCTAAATGCTGCTTAAGTGGTGTACCTTCCTTCATTTTTAGTGAGAACAATCTTTGCTTTAACAACAACTTGTTTGTTTAGTCATGTATAATGACTCTAATTTTTGCCAAAGATCAGAGGAAGTTGTTTCATCTGCAACTTCTATGATTACCTCATCTGACAAGCACAATAAAATGGTGGAGTGAGCCTTCTCTTCCTGTATTCCAAAGTCAAGAGAATCTCTATCTAATGTGGCGGCCTTATTTAAAGGTGCCCAAATGCCCTGTTGTTTTAAAAGTGCTCTCATTTTTATTTGCCACAGACTGAAATTGTTTTTGCCATCAAACTTGTCTATTTTCATGCCAGGAGTTGCCATCTCAAAAATGTGATTTTAAATAACAATAATCACATAAAATTTCCAAACACACCTTCACAAATTTCTAATTTCAGAAATTGCCAAAATATACAAAAATGTGTTCGATTTGCTTCAACTTTCAACAAACCCCCAAAAACTGATTTCGGACATGTTGAACTCAGATTATGCAAATATCAAACTCATACAAAAATTCAAAATTTGGCACAAGATCTAATTCTCAATACGAATTCAAAAATCTCAAACACTTTGCACCAAAATTCGGCTGGCAAAAGGAACCACGAAAATATCAACAATAATGCCAAAAATCAAAACCAGTTTTTGATCTCTAAAATCGCTCTGATACCACTTGTTGTGCTTCCAAGAACAAAAGCCCTATGATTTCGGAAGAAATCGGGGCCCAAATCGAGGTCAAAAATCACGGATTTGGGGAGGACATTGCCGGATTTCTAAAGCTCCTCGCCGGCACGTTTAGCCTCTGTTTGCTTCGATTTTTGCGGGGAAGAAGGAGGTGATCTTGAGCATTCAAACATGAAAGGATTTACGTGGTTCCCCTTCACTTTTGGTACTCCACGGATGGCTCTCTTGGTGGTTTTCACTATAGAGTGGATGGGTTACAAAGGGAGAAGAAGCAAAGGAAGAAAACTTCTTCTTCTTATTTCAATTTGGGTGAATTTAGGCTTTTATACTCAAGCCCCAAATTCCAACAATGCCCTTAAGTACATCAAGTTACAAATCATAATCAAAAATACAAATAAGATGAAAGTCACATTCTTTTCAGAAATTAAAGGTAATGAAAATTCCCTGGAAAGTACAAATATAAAAAGTGATTAAAGAGGATCCTAGCAATTATTTGGAACAGAGCAACTGTGACATTGCTTAAAAGAAATTTAATTACTTATTCCATTGATTGAATACACCAACTAAGCTAAGCACCAATCAAAATCAATCCCTATGGACAAACCCATACTTGCACATTAATTACTTCTAAACCCATGCACTTGTGGTGAAATTAAATTATTTCGAATACACATTATTACAAAACTTTAATCATAAGTAGTGTTGTAAACATGTTGTAAGGGCAGATGGGATGTCGGGTCTATTCACCGAGATCGGATGGGATGAGACCAAGGCATATAGAAGGTGAAGGGAGTTTGAGGTGGCTACCTGTAATAGAGCCTATATAAGGTGGCTATTCCGGCTCAATGGTGCTATCCAAACCTATTGGGGAATGAAAGGTGGCTCACCCCACAATAAAAGGGGTCGTTGGACCTTTAGAGAGGAGAAACCGGCAAGCGAAGTTCCTCAGTCTAGCGAAAGCAACCCTAAGGTGACAAAGACATATCTAGATGAGAGATCCTAAGGCTGCCCTTCTACCCATGAATTTTCTTATTCATCCTCACGAGTTTTCTCTAGGGTAAAGAGATAAAGGATAGAATAATGTGGGTTCCGAAAGTGTACGCATTGGAACGCAGTGGTGGAAGCAACTTCCAGTAGGATGCCAAGCCCAATGTTGCTGAGGATGTAGCTGCTGACGGGTCTTATGTGTGGGATGCCAAGCCTTGGGACAAGAGTGTACCCTCTCTTTCATCTGGCTATCACCAAGAAGCCCATGGGGTTCCACCGACATAGCCGGTGGATGGGCCGAGGTACAGAGAATTGAAAGGTGATTGTGTGAGCGCATCACCACGTGGAGTGGATGGCTTGTTAAATAGAGTCGCCACCTTATTTTTGGGTAGAAAACAAGGAAAACCTGATTGGGAAGTGTCCTTCCGCCACCAAAATGGTAAAATCGCAAGAATGACGTAAAATTGTCTAATGCTATGCGAAACATGGGAGAACTGGATATGGGACTTAGGGTACTATTGCGGAAGGTGTTAGGCACCCCCAAATAGCCCGGGTAATCTCGGCCTCTCTCCAGCTTTAAGAACGGAAAAGCAACGACAACCAGCCCAACCACACAAGGCCTCATCCTAGAAGACTTTCCAGGGCATCGGGAGAGCAGCTTTGCTCCTCCCAGCAAAGGGGAACCGTCGGGGTGTACATACTCATACACTCGGACGGCTGGCACTGGCAAGGATTCATGCCGACAGCCTCACCCTGGGAGCCTTTCTAGGGCATCGAGAGGGCAGCTTTGCTCCTCTCGGTAAAAGGGAACCGTCGGGGTGTACATACTCATACACTTGGACGGCCAGCGCCAACAAGGATGCATGCCAGCAACCTCAACCCAGAAGCCTTTCCGGGGCATCGGGAGGGCAGCTTTGCTCCTCCTGATAAAAGGGAACCGTCGGGGTGTACATACTCATACACCCGAATGGCTGGCGTCGGCAAGGATGCATGCCGGTGGCCTCATCCTGGAAGCCTTTTCGGGGCATCAGGAGTGCAACTTTGCTCCTCCCGGTAAAAGGGAACCATCGGGGTGTATATGCTCACACACCCGGACAGTTGGCGTCGACAAGGATGCATGTCGACGGCCTCATCCCAAAAGACTTTCCAGGCCATCAGGAAGGCAGCTTTGCTCCTCCCGGCGAGATAAGTGCGAAATGAGTAGAAACGCGAACATAGACATGGTAGCCATCACTACGAACCTCTGGCTAACAAGCCAGAGGTCTAGTGGGTCTACGCATCTACCTACCGGATATTCGGGTCTGGGACTGGATATTCGGGTCTGGGACCGGATATTCGGGTCTGGGACCGGATATTCAGGTCTGGGACTGGATATTCACTTGGTATGCCACCTCCACTTCCGAGTGTAGGGATTTCTGCACCCAGCCCCAAAAGACGGGGGAGGTGGACACCCTTCGGGTAGACAGTCATCTATAAGTGGAGATGACACGTCTGACGGTGGCCAGGCGTTTCAAAGAAAAAGGGACAGAGAAAACATGGTGATACGTTCGTAAAACATGTAAGAAAACATTTGTTTCCATGTGAAAAGGCTCGGTGAAGGAATCACGACCGAACTGACCTCGACCGTATTGGGTGGATTTACTCGACAGGTTGGGTGGCTGTTGGTACCTTCGGAAGTGTATTCGAAGGAATGACACTCGAGCATGTCCTCCAACCTTTCCCCTTGCGTGGGGAAGGTTAAGTACGGTCGGGGCTCAAAAAAAATGAGGCTAAATCATATGCATGACGGCAGAGAAAAGGGAACTTACCTGCACGGAGTCGTCGGTGGTGGTCGGAAGTCCTCACTCCAGTGCAGTGAGAGGGCATTGGGGCTCTGAGTGGCTCTCCTCCTTCAGAATCTTGAAAAAACCTTCAAAAAGCCGTCCCCTGAAATGGAGCGGAAGGCCTCTTTATATAGGGAATCCCCTTCCTTCAACGGGTGACCTCGGGATGGAAACTACGCATATGTCATGATTCAATTGCGTAATCCGCGTGATTGCTTGATTGTGAGATTTAAGTGATTAGATCTCACCGTATCTTTCCAATTGATTCGAATTGTCTTCTCAAGTGGCTAGCCAGTAGTTGCGGTGTGTTAGTCGGGTGTTGGGTGGTTGGGATCAGGGGAATAAGCTGTGGCAGGTAGCGGGGATTGTGTGCCGGCTGAGGCTCCAACAATCGTGTATTTTTCCCAGAAATCAGACTGGGCATGTTGACGGGCGTACTTGCATGTTGGTGGGAGGATTAGAGATTGGCCGCCGGGGTCTTTTACCAGCATGCCAATCGTTGGCCGGTTGATTTACCCGACTGCCCAAAAGGTGCCAAACGTGGGCTTCAATGCCAGCAAAGCGGGACTTTGCTGGGGAGGAGTTTGGGTGAAATGGCCACCGGGGTGATGTACTGGCATGCCGACAGATGGCCGGTTAACTGTTCGATAGATCCTTAAGCATGGGGGTCAACATAATGCCCCTCCCTAGGCAAGGTTGTATGACCTTGGTGGAGGGAAACTGACATCCTAGGGTTGAATGACCCCTCATGTGTGAATAGTATGACGTTTCACACTTTGTGAATATCCATCGCTAGTTGTGAAATAGACTTTCCTGGAAGGTGCGTCAGGAAAGTCTTGAGAGGTTCAGAAAGGATGCATTTTGAACCGGGATGACTGGATTTATGCCATCAATATCTTAACCGAGAGTTGCTGCGGTAGTGTGGATTTACACTTCTGGTTACCTAACCAAAAGATGCCTCAAATGGAGATGGACTTATACTTCTGATTTCCTAATCGGAAGCCGCCTTGAGGGGGCGTTGGGCTTACACTTCCAATTTTCTAACCAGAAGCCGCCTTGGACGAGCCGATCGACCGGGTGGTGAGCTAGAAGGTTCTCCCTACCATTAACCAGCGGACATTAACCCTGTGTAGGCACGTGTCACGTCTGAGGTCTGGATTTCTGCATGATCGTCAGCACAGGGAGTTGTCGTATCATACTTTCCTCAAATTTTGGATCAGCTGGCTTCTTTATCGACAGCCGCCTATAGGTAGCCATCACTATAGACCTCATTCCAACTTTCCTCGAATTGTCTTGTCAGGTGGCTAGTCAGTAGTTGCGGTGTGTTAGCCGGGTGTTGGGTGGTTGGGATCGGGGTCCACCAAGAATTTAGCTGGTGATTTAGGGGAATAAGTTGCAGCCGGCAACCAGGTGGTGAGTTGGAAAGTTCTTCACGTGTCCCATCCGAGGTCTCAATTTCTGCATGGTCATCAGCATAGGGAGTTGTCGTATCCTACCTTCCTCGATTTTTGGCTTAGCCGGCTGCTTAATCGGCAGCCACCTTGTAGGTACCGGTTGCCAGATGTTCACGTCCCTATAAAAGGGATGTGAGGGCACCGAAGGCTTTCATTCTCCTCATCTAAGGGTAGGGTTTTACCTCCTTGTCTTCTCCGTCCTCTCATCGACGGGGATGTCTCGGCCTCCCCGTGCCCACCATCCTCTCGTCGGTGGCGATGTCTCGACCTCCTCGTGCTCTCTGTCCTCTCATCGGTAGTGATGTCTCGGCCTCTTCGTGCTCTTCGTCCTCTCATTGGCGACGACGTCTCAGCCTCTTCGTGCTCTTCGTTCTCTCGTCGGCGACGACGTCTCATCTGGTGACTCCCGCGATCTGGTCATTGGAGGCATCGGTACCTTGTTCGGAAGCGCTCTTGCCCTTCCGGTCAGTGACGGTGGTGACGCCTCTTTCGGTGACTCCCCTGATCTAGTCATCGGAGGAGTCGGTACCTTGTTCGGAGGCGCTCTTGCCCTTCTGATCTGTGATGGTGGTGACGCCTTGTTCTCGTTGTCAGTGGCGACGGTCTCTCGTCCGGCGTCCTTGCTTTTTCCACCGGTAGAGGTGTTGTGGCCATCTTCAGTGCTTCCCAATCAGGTCATTGGTGGCATCGACATCCCTCGTCTGTCGGTGTTCTACACTTTTTCACCGTTCTCCTCTTCTGGTTGCACTTTCTAATGCCTAGGACCAAAAATGTCATGGGCCACGTCCAGCGGTTGGCTGCCACGTCCGAGCGGCAATGGCTCGAGACTTTGCCCCTGCCGCTGAAGGATCTACCTGTAGAGGAGCTTGCTTGCCCCAACTGCGTGGAGGCCATTCATTTGCAGGTTTTCTACCTACTTATGGATGGAGGGTGTGACTCTCCTTCCGCCGTGGCTATTTCCTGGTGGTGGCTTTTGGAGCGGCGTGGGGACCTTGATGCCTCCGATTCTCGTCCGCTGGAAGATGACGCGGAAGGCGAGGCATCTGTGGAGGCTCCTCTCGAAAGCTCGCGACATCGGATGCGCCACAAGATGCTGGTTGGGAGATAGTGGCTCCTTCTGGAATCTCCTAACGTGCCACCGGCAATGCCCGACGATGCAGCCTCAGATGCGGAATCAGTCCGATGCTAGATGCGGAGCGTGGCCTACCCGAGTCGGCGGCCTCCTAGCTAGTTGTTGTTCAGTGAGGCTATGGTCGAGCTGGCAGGCTTCCTACGATCTCGATTAGCAGCCGGCAAAAGGTCCCGCTCCTGACCCGGCCTATCACGGTGATTGATCTCGGTCGTTATGAGAGGCTCGCTTCTAAGCGGGCCAACTCCTTTGCCGAGACATCTACCGGGCCTTCGACCAGGCGTCGGCTGACTGCTTCCACTACCGCTTCACTGTTCCTAGGCAGAGTTCCGGGCTAGAACGCGGCTGCCAGTGCGTCGTCCATGGAGTCCCTGCTAAACTCCATGGGTGAATGTTTACGCACGGCGATGGACCACCTGAGCGCTCGAGACGATGTCCTTATGCGAGTGATGAACCGCGAGGACCGGTTGGTTGGCTTACTAGAGCGGATGGAGGCCCGAGAGATCGAATGAGAGCACCAGATGGTCAAGCGTTGAAGGTAGCCACTATGTTTCTCAACTCCATGAGAAGTGCATTTAGATGATTTAAATACTGTTTCAGTGGTGTACCCTCCTTTATCTTCAAAGAAAATAGTCTTTGTTTCAACAGCAGTTTGTTTGTCAGTGACTTGGTCATATAGAGTGACTCTAGTTTCTGCCACAGTCCCAAAGATGTACTCTCATTAGCAACTTCAATTATCACTTCATCTGACAGGCAAAGCGAAATGGTAGAATGCACTTTCTCCTCCTGTTGAGCATATTCTATGGAATTCTTATCAAGATCTGATTCCTTATTCAATGGGGCCCAAATTCGTTGCTGTTTCAGCAACGCTCTCATCTTGATTTGCCACAGACTAAAGCCACTTTTCCCATTGAATTTATCAATCTTCATTCTAGGAGTAGACATGATTTCAAGTGGCAAATTTCACAAGCACACACGAATTCAAATGAAGCAAGTATACAACAAACTTCCACCAAAAAATAATTCAAATGGATTCAAGCCATAAGTGAACCCAAAAATGGAAAAGAACAAGAAACAATTCGGCACCCAAATATGGAAAGTAGCAGATTGTTCAACAAAAAATGCTAAGGATGATATCTGATGCTATGATCCACGAAAAATCCCCAAATTTCTTCCACAAACACAGCACAATATGAGAAAGGATTAGAGGCCTTATGACCATATTCCAACAAGTGGAATACCAAGCGCATGGGTTGGCATCCAAGGGTGCTGTTTGGCATGTGGCTGGCACGGCGGCAGCAGCAGGCTACGTCTCCTTGCGCCAACTCTTCCCACAAGCAAATACACAGCCAAAACTCCTTGAACAAGCTCTGATACCACTTGTTATGACCAAAGGTGTCCAAGCACAGTAGATTCTAATGAGTTTAGCACGTGTAGAAGGGAAGAAACAAGAAGGAGAAACGATTTCAAGGCTGTCGCAGGTTGGATGCCTGCTTAGGGTTCCAAGCACGCCCAAGGGATTCTAAAACCAAACCACAAATGCAAACAAGATTAACGTGGTTCCCCAACTTGGGTACATCCACGGGTGTGTCTCCTTGCGTGTTTCACTATCTTCAAATGGTGGAGTACAAGAGAGGAGGAAGGAGGATGGCTAGCACACCTTGAAGGGTTGGGACGGCCTTCACACAAAGCTCCTCTTGATACAAAATGGTCACAGACTTCTTGTTGACCCCCATGCATAGACAGGTCGATCGAGCAGCCAGTTGGCCCACCGCCAGCATGCCGGTACCAACCCCGGCAGTCGACTCCTTATTGGCCCATGCAAGATAGGTCGATCGGGTGACCAATCGACCTGCCGCCAGCATGCCAGTGTCCAACCCCGATAGCCGACGCCCTATTGGCCCATGCATAGACATGTCGATCGGGCGGCTAGTCGACCCACCACCGGCATGCTGGTATCCAACCCTGGCAGCCGGCTCCCCAGATGCCCCCAACTAAGTTGACATGCTCCCCCTTGTGGGGTGGCCGGATAGAACCAGCCGGCCGACTACTGACACACCAGTAAAACACCCTGGTGGCTGACCTTTAACTCTCCCACCAATGTGCAGGTCCGTTCATACGCCTAGTCCGACCTCCGAGATAGACACATGGCAGCCGAACTCCTAGCCTACGCAAAGCTTCGACAATCCGCTACAGCCGATTCTCCTAAATCATCAACTAAAAACTCCTTGCAGATCCCAATCCCAACCAGCCGGCATTCGCCTATCACATGGTGGCTACCAGTTAGCTACCTAAAAAGGCAAGGCGAATCAATTAGAAAGATACGATGAGATTTAATCACTTAAACCTCGCAATCAATCAATCACGCCGATCGCATGATTGAATCGAGACATACGCCAGCTTCCATCTATGGATCCCCCCAAAGAAGGAAGGTAATCCCTTATAAAAAGTGGGCCTTCCACCCCATTCAAGAGGCTTGGACCCTTTGGGAGAGACGCTCGTTCGGATGTTGAAGGTTCTGAAGGAGAAGAGCTACTCGGAGCCCCGACGCCCTCTCACTACACCGAAGCGAGGACTTCTGATCACTGCTGTCGACTCCCTACAGGTAAGCCCCTCCTTCCTCGTCATTTTACGTACAATTTAGTGATGTTTTTCTCAAACCTCGACCATGCTGGACCTTCCCCATGCAAGGGAAAGGTCGGACGACATGCCCCGATGTCATTCCTTCATATACACTTTCGAAGCTACTGGTAGCCTCCCTCCCAGTCAAGTGAATCCACTTGGCACAGTCGAGTTCGGTTTGGTCGCGACCCCTCTGTCGGGGCCTTTTACGTGGAAACTCACAGTTTCCCCACGTGTTTTACACGTTTTATCTATTTCTGCATATTTCTTCGGGAGGTGTAAGACTACCCTCCCGATGCCCCAGAAAGGCTTCCGACATGACGCCGCCGGCATGCATCCTTGCCAGTGTCGGTCGTTCGGGCATACGAGCAGTTACGACCCAACGATTCCCAATCTCCAGGAGGAGTAAGACTACCCTCCCAATGCCCCGGAAAGGTTTCCGGGATGATGCCGCCAGCCTGCATCCTTGCCAGCGTCGGCCGTTCGGGTGTACGAGCATGTACGACCCGACGGTTCCCCATCTCCGGGAGGAGTAAGACTACCCTCCCGAGGCCCCGAAAAGGCTTCCGGGATGACGTTGCTGGCATGCATCCTTGCCGACGTCGGCCATTCGAGTGTATGATTATGTGCACCCGAGCGGTCCCCGGTCACTGGAGAATTTTCCGATCCCCTGGAAAGACTTCTAGGATGAGGCCACGTTTGGCCGGATTGACTGTTGTGGTTTTCCATTTTTAGAGCCGAAGAGAGGTCGGGATTGCCCGGGCTGTCTGGGGGTGCCTAACACCTTCCCCAATAGTACCCTGAGTCTCGTATCTAGTTCTCTCTTATTTCGTATAGCGTTACACGATTTCACATTATTCTCGCGATTTTATTGTTTCGATGGTAGAAGGACACTTCGCCATCTAGTTTTCCTTATTTTCTACCCAAAAATAAGGTGGCATCTCTGTTCAATGAGCCATCCACCCCACGTGGTGATGCACTCACACAATCACCTTTCAATTCTCTGTACCTCGGTCCATCTACCGGCGGAGCCAACAGAAACCTCTGATATAGAGGATGATCCTCTCTGTTGAGATGTCGATGGTTCACTATGGAGCTGCGGTGTTGGTTGATCCTTTGTAGAGAATTGCTTCAAGTCTTTGGCAGTTAATATCCTAGACTTTAATTTCTTTATAGCCCAATCTGATAAATCAAAGGAACTTGACACCAACTGGTAGATATGATCACCACAGAATAACTTCTTTTTGATGCTTGTCGTCTTGGAAATGAAAATTCTGTACCATTTCACCTGAATCTTATTAAGTACTACATATGTTGCAATTTTTACAAAGACGGACAATTCTACATCATGTCCAAATCTTTGATATATAGTACTAATCAGGATTAATGCAATCAAATGAGACTTCCCATTCATTTGCTTGAGCCTATTAAACAAATTAATTCAAGGGCTTATGGCCATACAGTTCTTCATATCCTACTTTGACCAATCTACCATTGTAGATGATTCTAAAATCTCTACATCCTCAGCTTTTAATCCTAGGCTCTCATATATATATTCAAGTGTCAAATAGATTCTCACATCAGTCACATTAGAAACAAGCACCCCATTCTCCTCATGCAGATTA
>JAMKPZ010007881.1:0-10507 GCA_024699675.1 Amphibolis antarctica
ACGACAGGGGAATAGATAGTATTGCACTTTTTCTGACCTAATCCTTGTTTTTTTCTTCTAAGATAACTGGTTAGTATATCACCTAATCCTTTTATATTTCTAACTAGATATTCTGAAAATGTGTCAAGCATAAATATATTTATGCTATTTCATTTCTCCCAATGCAAGCTGTTTAAGACGTCTCGTTCTTCATCTTAGTGGCAACATATTAGCAACTGAGAGGTCATTTTTTGATGCATCTTACTGTACTTGGCAGAGTTTGCAGATGGATCTCTTTATTTTTCCTCCAAAAGAGACATTCTCCAGTTTTCTGTTTCAAGCATCAGATCTGAAGGGACCAGGAGAGGGCGACCTCAAAAGTCCAGGAGTTCTAGCAGACCAGATAAGGAGGGTGGTTCATTAAATCCAAGGGCATCTGATAGTGAAGCATCCAAATCCTCCAGTCAGGAGGAAATAATTGCTTTGTTCAAAAGGATACAGTCATCTATCTCAAAAGAATCTACAGTAAGCAAAAAAGGAAGCTCCAAAAGGAAAAAAGATAGAAAACCTACTGAATCAATTCTTGAAGATCTACGACAGCAACCACCTCAAAAACATGTCACAGGTAAAATATATAGTTTCCCAGCAGCAACAAGGTTGTAAGGTAGTTAATTCTAGTTATATTTAATCATTCTTTAAGTTATATGATGATTTCACTGCCCAAGGCTCAAATTCCCAAAAGAGGTCGGAATATGTTATAATTTCTAGCCAGACGATTTAAAAAATAGTTCATTTTCCCAACAGTGAGAAAAATGCAAGAGAACGGCATGGTTGTTTCCACTGTTATAATTTCTTCTGTTGATTTCACTGGCCTGGATCTATTTTCTTCCAACTTGAGTTTTCTCCCTTTGTTGATTTTCACGAAAGCTGCGTTTATGATCCCCCAAATGTCTAACAGATTACATCTCATACAGATAAAATTTCACTTCCAGAAAATGCATTGCCTATTGAAAAGGTCAAGCCAACTAAGGGAGAAAAAAACCCTGATGCTGCTCCAGATGAATTGCCTGTTAAAAAGGTCAAACCAGATAAGAAAGAAACGGACTCATATGCTTCCCCACAAGCTAGACTACCAAGGCCAGCATCAAATTTTGCGAGAAGATCACCAATACCCTCAATGGCGTCGATAAAAGAAGAAACAGTGGAAGACGTGCCTGAGGTGGAATGCAGTGATGTGGTTAGAGGTGAAGTGTCTGCCACAGAATCTAAGCCATTGGAGTTTCAGAAAATTCACAAATTAAAGCTCCCTGAATTGAAAGAACTTGCAAGGTCAAAAGGAGTTAAAGGATTCTCAAAGCTAAAGAAAGCAGAGCTAGTGGAGCTGCTGAAAGGTACGGCACAACCTTCATGACGAGAACGGGTTAAATTGAACCTTATTGGAAGCTTCATTTCAATGTAGAATTTGTGAACTAATCCATTGTAGTAGAAAAAAGGCTGTGGAATACTGCATTTGTGCATTTCTTTTACTATTCTACCACAATTTTGTTATTCTCGTTTATTTTCTCAATTTCAATCTCAATTTCAAATTTACATAAATTCTTATATATTATTATTATCGTAGAAATTTTCATACATAAATTTTTATCTTATAATTTATTATATAATTCTATCATCGTTTGTAAAATTATCTTTAACTTTAACTCTTTACAATTATTAAAGTTAAAATTTGATAAACAAATGAGAGAGAAGCAACTTTTGTTCAATGTCATTTGTTAAATCGACTATCAACATTAAGATTTAATGTTGTCCACCATATTTATAGTGAAGACAATGATCTTTTACCTTCTCTAATTGGTTTCATTCCAAATTCATCTATTATTTTTATTATCAAATTTTTCCGTATTTATTTATATATTAATATTCATTAAAAAATTTCAATCTTTATGACCATCACCTTACATAAAATTTGAATTTTAAGGGAAATTATCGATATTATTGTTTTAATAACAATCCAATTAAAATTAAGTTTCTGTAAATGTCAAAATCATCATTACGAAAAATTAATATGTTGTGATAAAACTTGTTTGCTAACGACGATAAGGTAATGTATGGCAATAACGTAATAATGCAACGACGGTCACATAAAAAAAAATTAAAATTAACTTTAGAAATATTTTTTCCGTAATAATTATGTTAAAACCCAAACCCTATAAGAGCATCCCAAGTCACCGCCCAATCCATCACTCGTAGGGTTTTTTTCCCTCTGTCCGTCGCCGCCGCCGCCGCCAACCGCCGCTGCTGCCGCCGTCGCCCCAATATGGTAGTTCTTTCCTTCCCTCCCCGCTTCCTCCCTTCCGTATTCACGATCATGAGTTCGATCCGACATCGGCTCCTGAACATTGCAGGCAGAGAGGAAACAGTCGAACCCGATGAGAGAGATCAAGGTCCAGAAGCTGGTCCTCAACATCTCCGTCGGCGAGTCCGGAGATCGTCTGACCAGGGCCGCCAAGGTCTATTTCTAGATATTTTCTGTCTATTCCTGAACGTTTTCTTTGTACTTGTTCCTTTTGCCCTCGGATCGTTTCGTTCGTTGACCGGGTGGTTTACGGTTGCATGTGATGACGGATCCTGCTCCTTGAACAACACGGGAGTTGCTCCTTTTTGCTGTCTTGCTATGTGTATTGCACTTCGTGGTCGCGCTTACTATTGTTGTTCTTAGTTGTTGTCTAAAAGGTGAACCAAAGCTGGAACAACGATTGCCAGATGATCACAAGTTGGAATTCTTTGATGTTACTGGGAATATATCTCATATGTTGCTTTAGTTAGTTATAGTCTGTGATGATTTATCGAAAATGCATTTCCCGGTATTTTTTGAGCTGATCAAATCGAGTTGATTTGTCGCATTTGCTGATCGAACCCATCCTCCGTTAAATAACGAAGTAGCGAAGAGCACACACTAATTTCATTTTTCTTATTATAAAAAGTGACATATCGATAAATTAAAAGATATTAAATTCCTTTGTGATGCTTGCATAGATGTGAAATCACTATCTTTGACGATGTTTTTGTATCATTCATATTAGATGAGATTGTGCTCTGGATTATTTTATTCTCCTCTTGTCGGCATCAATTTTGTGTCAGTGACGTTTTTGTACATCAATTTTGTTTCTCATGACCAACCTTCTTCCAACTTTCCTTTCAAAAAAATAAACTTTCTTCAAGTTTTAGAATTGTATTTAGTCCTCGGAAGTTTTGTATGTGGATCAGATAAACATTAATGGTTTCTCCAACTGACGGTGAGCTTTTCGAATTTCGGATTAATATGCATTATCCCGTAGGTTTTGGAGCAGCTAACTGGGCAGACTCCTGTTTTCTCTAAAGGTTTGTTCTTTCTTATCTCCATAACACTATCCATATTCTTTACTATAAATTTTAGGTTCCTTGTTCTTATGGTAACTCATTTTTCAGCAAGATATACTGTCAGGTCCTTTGGTATCCGGCGTAATGAAAAGATTGCTTGCTATGTCACTGTAAGAGGTGAGAAGGCAATGCAGCTGCTGGAGAGTGGTCTGAAAGTAAAAGAATATGAGCTTCTGAGAAGGAACTTCAGTGATACTGGTTGCTTTGGTTTTGGCATCCAAGAGCATATTGATCTTGGTATCAAGTAAGCTCCTGATTAAATGTTCTTCCATCAACCTACTGCTCTAAACATTTATTTCACTGCAGAATACCAAGTTTTCTCTAAATTATACACCAAACAACGTTTATGGTGGGACTTGTTGTATTGATATATCTTTTTAGTTATCGCGCTGCATATACCCCCCTATGATTAACAAATAAACATTCAACATGCCTTATCTTGTTGCCCCTGCTTTGAGAGATACCATATACCTGACTGTATGTATAGAGTTATAATTGCACCAATGGGAAAATTTTACACAATTGACCGTATTCCTGGAAACAAGGATTTTCAAGAATTTTAAATTTTTTCTCCTTGAGAAAATACAATGATAGAGTTTTTGCATGATTGGTTTTCATTTTTCTTATGGTTGTTTACTGGCAGAGAAGGTCTACGTCACTAGCTGAAAATTAAACTATTTATACTAATTCAAGTAGTCTATGCTATATTAAATATTTTTTGGTATCTCCTACTGCAGGCGTGAGTAGTGAACTTTAGCAGACCTGAATGTTTTCCTTTTTTGCAATTGCCACTACTTATCAGAGTTGTTCATTCTGTTGAGTTCTGTGTACCCTCCAAACATTGACGTGCCCTTGGTTATTGGCTGGCCCGATTCACAGTTCTGTGCCCATCAAGTACAAGGAATGCTCATGGACTGTTTTCTCGTGCAGGTACGATCCATCTACTGGTATCTACGGTATGGATTTCTATGTTGTCTTGGAGCGTCCAGGCTATCGTGTAGCTAGGCGCCGCAGATGTAAGTCTCGCGTAGGAATCAAACACAGGGTTACCAAAGAGGATGCAATGAAGTGGTTTCAGGTTAAATATGAGGGTGTCATCCTCAACAAGGCGCAGGCAGTTTTCTAAACCTTCAGCTTCAAGCATCCCTCTTTTGTAAGCCTGTATGTGTAGTACTCTTCATTTGTTGAAGAGGACTTCCCCTATCTTTTCATCATTCCTGTTTTCGATCTCAAGGAATTAAGACTATGTAGATTGCAGGTCTCATTTTGATTTAAGTGGTCTTTTGTTGAATGGTTGGTTTCGACGATCATAGAAGTAGAACATGCCTTTTGAACTAGAATATAAAACTAGAACATGGTATTGTTTCTGGGCTTATCTTAATTGTAAGAGTTATTAGGAAGGGGTTGATGAAATTTCCTTAGTTGAAATTTTAACTTTTGTTTTGTTTAGATTATCATATTCTAGATGGTGTGGAGAATATGATAATTTTGGAGATTTTTGTGAACTGCTGATAATTCAAATAACGTAAGCTCAATTTTACATAGCCATTGTTGATATCTTACCTATCTTGAGGAGTGACGATGAAGGTTTTGTTTGGTAAACTTAATAAATTAGATGAATTAGAAGTTTACTTTTTTTTTATGTCTATGTATGTTATTTTTAAGGAAAGAAATTTCTTTTTCTATTTTTCTTTTTAGTAGTTACAGTGAAATTTTTTATTTTTAAAATAAGTACTTTGTACAGAAATTTTTTTTATAAATTTCATTCTCCTAAAGATGTCCCATGCTTGTGCCACCCATACGATATTTTTCACGTGCTTGTTCAAGCTATTTCCTCGACAATCAACAATGCCTTCATTGCATGATACGGGGACAACTACTTGAATCTTTTCATTTATTTTTATTTATAAAGAAATCTTACATTTAAAATTCACTTTTTAAAATTTTTTTTAGTAATTTTCGTCTTTCCACTGTCTCCTTTCATTAGTTACCAACCACAAGTAGTTGATTTGATCGTTTTTCAAATCCTCCAACAAAGCTGTAATCCCTTAATAACTACAACATCATACTATTTTTGAAAGGAAAATTAGAATGGTAGACTTACACAACATCATACGTTTAATATTTTTTGTCATATATGTTTCCACTTAACCATGTCAATATAAGTTGTCGCAGCAAACCTTAGAAAACTAAAACTATATTCTTCTGAATGGGAAACTTGTTTGTTAATGTCTATCCGACAACATATGACATAAAAATGTACAATGTTATACAAAATTTAATAACGTTATAAAATTAAAGTTTAAGTAATTTTAAATAAACGTTCATCTACTCAACTTTCAATTATAATGGTCTAAAATTATTAAATCTTTATCTTGTACCGCAGAGAAAAATATGTGCCTAATGTTTGTGCACCTAAAATGTCATAGTAATAAAAATGACGGAATTTGACAAAAAGAGAAATTATTTTAAAAATAATAATTCAAATCATTTTTATGTATGCCACGAGAGACTTTTTGATCCTCTCCCTGCAAGAACATTTGGAAAGTTTTGAAAGGTTTCAGTAGATTGATCACTTTACTTGTTAGTCTTTCTTTCTATATGTTGGTGAACAGTGGTATAAAAATTTCAATATAACGTTTATAGAAATAGTATATTGGTTTAAAATATAATTGAGTTTGACATACCTTTATACAAAAATGGCTGATTTTAATTCTTCAGTAACATTTATAAAAAATTAATTCTGCAAAGTATCTAAACTTTAATCATTTCTGAGACACAATCTTCATTGTAACAGTTTCACACAAAAAAAACTCATGCAAAGTGACAGCAAGAATCGGTTTTCCAACCCTCAGACATTGATATGCTTAGAAGACAGATCAGAGGTGAAGGCAGCGGCAAGCAATGGGTGTGTGCTCTCTCTGCGTGCCTGCAATTTCATATGAATTGCGGGAGCAATGGTGTCTCACGTCGAGTGGCATTGAATGAAAGATGCCGCAGCCATTTTATGAACGCTGTGATTCACCACCTCCATAAATTTTGAAAAGAGACGAGACGATTAGAATAATTTTTAAGTATTTTTAATCATTAGGTTGGATACGTATAGAATCAATTTTCCGTAAGTATTAATTACTAGATATTATTATCCTAGAAATGATATATATTTTGTAAATAATTTTAGATAAGGTCCTAGTTCTCTGTAAACACCTACAAAAATTGATTGTATTTATGTCCAAACTTAAGTTATTTTTAAAAAAAAAAATTAAAAAAAAATGTAGCATATGAATACTAAACATGAAAAATATGTAAATTTGAATTTTTTTAAAATTATGAAATCAGACATCTCGAATTCTCGGTATCAAAGACAATCTTAGGCTTCATTTGTGTTTATGGAATTTATGAGAATTGAATTAAAATGAATTTAATTTCCATAGATCACGTTTGTATCAGTAGAATTGAATTTAGTTCATTTCTAGTAGTACTATTTACTCTTCAGTTTAAGATAAAAATGAAATTCAGACTCATGGAATTTGAATCATTCTGAAATTCAGCAAGCTCGAACTTTCTCACTTGCTTCCGTCTGACTAAGAGAATTTCAAATTTCATTTAATTTTAATAGGTACACAAACACATCTACATTGAATCATTATTAAAAGATATTATATTTTTAAATATATAATCAAATTTGATATATAATTTATAGAAATGGCATATTAATTTTAAAAGTAATTTTATATATCAATCCAATAAATAGTATACCTATTTGTACACGTGAAATTGGATGAAAATGAAATGACGTGAATTCATTTCTTAAGTGAAATTGAATAGAATTGAAAAATATTTGTGTATCTATCAAAATTAAATAGAATTGAAAATATGAATGTTTGTGTATATGTTAGAATTAAAAAAAATTAAATTAAAAAAATATTATTTCATATAATTTAAATTACTTAATTTTAATATAAAATAACTATCAAATGTGCAATTTTAAGAAAAATGTTAAACAAATTAAAACAGCTTATCCCAAATAAAATACATGAATTTCTTTAAATAAAATTTACATATTCCTATTTACACACGTTAATGTCATTATCTTTTTACACATTTTATTTGTAGTCATACGAGTGAATTCAATTCTTACACAATCTTGACAAAATTCATCTAAATTAAATTCCACTCACACAAATACCTTATCTATGAAAATTAAAGTTATTTTAATTTAATTATCATAAATTCTAACGACACAAATATCCGCTAAAACTTTCACATTTCTTTATTTTTCACAATTTTTCTCAAAATTTAAAAATATTTTAATTCACTTTACATTTTCCACAAATTTATTTCCCCATTTTTGAACTTTATTTATCGTCACTTTACGGTCCACGCTACGGCTTGATGGCCTGTCCGTAGACTTGGCGCGGGAGAGAGACGGCAATGGCGCTCCCCTCGACCTTCGAGGAGAGGCTGCTCGACATGGAGCGCACCACCAGCCAACGTCTCTCCCTCCTCCACGCCGAGGTCGACCTCCAACGCCGCAAGTCCCTCCTCCTCTCCGCCCGCCGGTCCTCCCTCCGCCGCGCCCAGCAGAGTTGCCACCTCCTCCGCCACCGCTACGCCAAGGTCTCCGCCCACATCCTCGCCAGCAAGTCCCAGATCGAATCCCTAGACGCAAGATACGACCGACTCGTCATGGAACACAGGTTCGTCGGTTCCTATATTTATTTATTTATTTATTTATTTAAAACTTCTCTCCCTTTATTTATTCAGGGCGATGAGGAGCGAGATCGGGGAGATGGAGGAGAGGAAGGCGAAGACCGACGCGTTCTACGAGGCGAGGACGAGGGAGATGGACTCGTTCAAGGAGGAGGTGGGGAAACGGGTGAAGGATCGCCGGTCGGAGGTGAGGAGGCTGCGGGATCACGTCGCGGAGGTACATACACAGCTTTTGGTTCATAATTTCTCTCTGCTTGTTTGAATTCGAGTTTGTGTTGCTACGGGAACGCCGCCGCAGCTCCGAGCAAGGGTGAAGGTGCTTCAAGGTAGCGACGGGTATGGGGCCAGCTCGGAGATCGTCGAGGCGGAGAGAAGGAAGGCGGAGCTCCTGGAGGCTAAGACTAGGCTGGACGAGACCTTGGCTTCCAATCGTCGGTTGAGGTCGCTGCTGCAGAAGCAGCTCCACAAACAACTGGGCGGATCACCATTCATCGACAGGTACGCTCCAAGTAGTGGAAGTAGATAGTCTTATTAATTTTTTAAGAAACATAATTAAGCATATTTTCTTCTCTAATATTTCAATTACGGAGATCACAATAAAAAATACTAGTACTATTAAAGGAAAAATACCATGTGTTGTCCTCTGTTACAAGAAGTACTTTTTAGGTTAATTTAAACAGGTATACCACGGGAAGAGTTTATCAATATCATGATCTACTTTAAACTGGCATACCACTGAATTTATTAAGTTCTAGATAGGTTAATTTAAAATTTATTAACTTGAAAATTATATTTAAAATAAATGTCTTTCTTTTAAATAAATAGATGTGTTAAATATTAAAAATAAATATTTAACAATGTAACCTTAACAGTTAATAAATTTTAAATTGATGCATCTAATCGTAAAACAAATATATATATAATATTTTTAACTATAAATACATACGACAATATTGAATTCTATCAAGTAGAAAACAACGCCGGCATTGTTTTCTACTGATCTCCTCTGAGAAATCTTTAGTATGTTGGTATGGTTTCATATATGATTAAAATGAAGATTAAATTTGAACTTATGTGATGATAAAACCATTTCACTTGTTATCAATACAGTATCAGAGCACATTTACATATGTTCGTGACTTTTAGACATAAATAAAATTGAAAAACCTAGAGGCGGTTTGGGGTTTCAATAGTTGGTTAAAACCGGAGGTTGATTGAACCAAACCATTGTTTATGACATTAATCACTTAATAAAAAATGGCTGCTTTGATTTGATTTCTCAACTCTAAAACCATTGGAAATGCTTTTATATTCCGTTTAATCTTCCCATTTCGTTCTTACCGCAGGAATGGTAATGATAGACTTATTAAATACTGCTTTCCTTGATTTTTTTTTTTTTAAATATGGCGTTTTTGTTAATTTATGTTTCTGAAGTAGATTTTTTATACAGGCTATTAATGTTCCTATCGACATCACTAAAAGATTTTACCATAACATTCAACTTTTTTATTTTTTAATTAAAATTTATTTATATAATTAATTAATCATATTATAATCTGTGCCTCTACACATCTGAATTATATTCTTGTTTTTTCATTGAAAAACAATGGTTAAATTAAACAAAAAATTGTGAACTTTTAAAACCTTTAAATCAAGGACAAATATTTATTGATTTGGGTAAAAAAAAATGCTAACATATGGTAAGGAAAAATACTGGAACACCAGAAAAGCTACCGGATTATATGTTTGTAATGAAAATAGATATTTATAATAATTTTACTTGCCAAAATTTCATGTTAAATTCAATAACTAATAACTAATGGAGAATAATTTAATTTATCTCATAACAATCTTTCAACTTCCTTCAATTTTACATAAATTATCACACATAATCATCAATCACATAAATCTTTATATATGATTTTTTATTTCACATTTTTTCGTAAAATTTAATTTCATTCAATAACAAAATTTAATTCCCAATTTTTCACACTTTTAAAACACTTTATTATCAAACGCACACGGAAGAATCACCAACAGACCCAACCGAACACTGAAGAAACAAACAAACCTTGCAATACAAAAAGTAAGGCATGATCCAGTTCAAGCCACAGCACATGTACATCACCTCGCGCCCGCCCTAAAACTACAAAGAGATGCCTAGGCTGACTAAATCGATATTGGAATTTGAGGGGGGCTGATGCAAAATACCTTTTCCTTAGGTAAGTCTCCAATAAAATACAAGGGAAAAACACGGTCATCCCCCTTTCCCAGCCATTCTACGCTCACGGCAGATACGCAAAGCTGTCTTCGAGTTGACCCTAGAAGTAGATAATATACAAGCCTGCAACACCCGCAGGATCAGATGAGCGCCATCCCCCAACAAGAACCTTCC
>JAMKPZ010007882.1:0-10094 GCA_024699675.1 Amphibolis antarctica
GTGGTATTTGTTTTTTTTTCCCGTAAGTGCTGCCATCTCCGTGGTATTTGTTTTTTTTTCCCGTAAGTGCTGCCATCTCCGTGGTATTTGTTTTTTTTTCCCGTAAGTGCTGCCATCCCCTTGATATTTTCTAACCTCATCGGATTAACTTTTGTTTTCTTTTTTGTTTTTAGGGTGGCGGTGGCGTGCGTGCGCCGAATACAAGTGCATATATATATAAGTAACTCACCACTCTCCTCTTTGTTCGTCGTGTAAAAGGATATGCCACTCCCAAGCCTTCGCTCACATGTGTCTGTCTGTCTGTCTGCCAGATGCCTACCCTCCTGAACGCGTCCGTCTCTCTCGCCAATCCAGTCTTCAAATCAAATGGACATCATGATCGTCGTCTCTTTCCTTTTCGCTTCAATGCCCTTTGTTTTTTTCTTTTTTTTTTCTTTATTAGGATCCTGGACAACGTTGTTGACCACGCTGTTTTTAGAGCAGCACCCACCCTTCTTGCGTTTGAAAATATTTTAGTTAATTTTAAGAATTACGTAGAATTAAAGTTAACGAATGGTTTACACTTGATCAGCTTTGTGTAAACAAGACCGTTTCTAATTGCATGTGTCGTAAACAAGTTGGAACTTTACGCTCCGTTTCATGAGGGTCAGAAATAAAAACTTTTTGAAATAAATTGCACGACCTAAAATTAAATTAAACACGTGATCGTTGGTTCTATTTGTCTGAATATTTATTACTATACAACTACTTCTTTTACTATTTATCATAATATTCTACAATATTATTTATTAAATAATTTTTACTATTAAAATAACTTTTATTTTTTATAATAAATTATATAATTTATAAAAAAACGTAAAATTTAACTTAACTCACCAAAATATCCAAACAAACGGCATGTCATCGGGGGCATCCGATTATCTGCTCTTACATCATCAGGTAGACTTCCATGACTGCATGCACGTCACCTTAATCCTTCGTGCCTAAGCAATCTCTATTTGATATCTTCGAGAGCGGACTAGGATAGTGAATCAAATCACGGTAAAAGTCTTCCTCGTATGATTTTATTGCTTTTCATCTTTTCTTCTAGAATAGCTTAAACTCGATCGATCATATTTATGGTGAATTGTTCCATCATTTAAATTTTTTTTAAAAAAAATTAATATACTTTACCGTTCACCCATCCAATAAATCCATAGATCTAGACATTAATGACTTGCATTTATACAAGACAACATTAAACTACAGCCGAGCATTGAAATAGATCCGCAGGTGTCCGGACCACGAGATACGACGGCAGATAATTTTTGTCCGTGACATGCAAACCAAGAGCTTTTGGAGGTACTCTACGAAAAAGATATTTAAAGTAACGAAAATAATACTTGGAAACGTGGGCTGGACCGAAGCGTTCCCTGGGCCTCGACAAGGAGTAGTCCTCTTAAAAAAGAAAAGGAGGCCGGAGATGTAAATCGCATGTAAAAAGCGATCGTGTTGACTCGATATTAGACTTAGCTTACGTAAAAGGATATACATATCTCGATATTAGACTTAGCTTACGTAAAAGGATATACATATCTCGATATTAGACTTAGCTTACGTAAAAGGATATACATATATAAGCTAACTCTAACAAGAATTTACTGTCGATTTATTTTAAAAAGAAATTTCAATAATACATACCATTAAATTTAAAATTGCGAGTAAAATTTTAATTGAACAGAGTTACCAACCATACTTATATAAAATATATTTTGGTTTGCATTTAGAAACATTTATTTAATAAATGTTTTCTTAAAATTATTGTTGGTTGAGAAAGTCATTAAGTATTGCATTTAACAAAGAAAATTGTAATTAATATTTATTTTGTTGTGCTGCATGTGCGCCTGACTCTTCCATTAATTACAATATATTCTCATGTTTCCTTCTGCGGTGCATGGGGGCGTTGGTGAGCATTGTTGGATTCAAAGGTTGAGAGGAAGAAGAACGGGGTGACGGCGGAAGCTTATGGAAGGAAGAAAAACTGTTATTCTGATATATCAAGCTAGGGTTCAATAGGTATAAATACCTAAAACAACAGCGTTTGATTAATCAAGATACAATATGATGATCCAACGGCCATTAAAAGTGTTGGGCCAGGTTTCTCCTCCTCCATGGGCTTGCGGACGGCTCAAAGATTTCTTTTTTCCGCAGGTTGAGTGGTAGGTCGAAATTGGGGGAAAATCAGGAGAGAGAGGGCAAAGACGAGAGCGGGCGCGACCAATTTTGGGAAAAATTGGCTCCCCTTTTTCAGTGGCGACGATCCAGTCGCCAGCACCGGAGATCGACAGGAGGAGGCGCGCAAGTGTGCGCGTGACGTCGTCGCCATCGATGGTCGACGGGAGAGGCGTGCGAGTGGCTCTTGCGTGGAGCCATCGACGATCGACTGGAGGATACGTGCGGGTGTGCGCGTGGTGTCGCTGATTCCAGCGCTTCCGAGAGGCGTGCAGGTGTGCGCGTGGAGTCGCCGATCCCGGCGAAGGCAAGAGGCACGTGGAGTCGCCGATTCCAGTGAAGACGTGCGGTGGTTCCGACAGAGGACAAGTCGGACAGGATTCGGTACGCGTGAAGGTGGACTGGGTGTGGCCTGCGCTCGGTTGTGGCTTGGATGCGTGAGCCTGGAGTGCTTGGACGCGTGAGCTTGGAGTGCTTGGACGCGTGAAGCGTGGACCGTGCTCGGACACACGAAAGCCGGATAGGGCTTGGACTATGATCAAACAGTGTTCAGATCGACATTTCAGTTTATACTTCCCACCATTATTATTATTACTGTTGATTGAAGATAATTTGTGGTTGTGCTAATCTCAAGTTGAGAACTTGAGAAGAACATTTGTACTCTCTTTAACAGTAGAGTGCAGGTTACCTGGACCGAGAAGGTCCCGTGGTTTTTTCCTCCTTTCATTGAGGAGGTTTTCTACGTAAAAATTCTGTGTGTTGCTTGTGATTATTTTTTGGTTGCAGTTTTGTTTGCTTCGTTCTCGTCTTGTTAGGCCCTCGCTTTTCCCAACAAGTGGCGCCCACTGTGGGGCAGGGGCCTAACCAGTGAAAGATGGAAGGCAACATAAGCAGAATGATTTCTTTGAATGGGACAAATTATCACGCTTGGAGGGGAAGATGGAAGATCTTCTTTATGTCAAGGAATATTACAAGCCAGTCTTTAACACAGAAAAGGCAGAAAATAAATTTGAGGTTGAATGGAGAATTTTACACAGACAAGCATGTGGCTTTATGCGACAGTGGGTGAATGACAACGTGTTGAACCATATCAGTGGTGAGACAGATGCCAGTTCCTTGTGGAAGAAGTTGGACGAGTTGTATGTTCGGAAAGAAGGCACCAACAAAATGATTCTCATCAAACAGCTAATACATTTAAGATATCGGGATGGTACACTTGTTGCTGATCATGTGAATACCTTTCAAGGTATTATAAATCAACTGTCTTCGATGGGTATTGTGTTTGATGATGAAGTTAGAGCCTTACTGCTTCTAGGCTCACTACCTGACTCATGGGAGACCCTGAAAGTTACTCTTCGCAACTCAGCTCCAAATGGAAATGTTACTTGGGACTATGTGAAGACTAAGGTAATTAATGAAAAATCCAGAAGGATCGCAAATGACTTTTCTACTCATTCTGATGTACTCATTCTGATGTACTCATTGCAGAGTCGAGGGAGAGAAGCAAAAGTAGAGATACTAGATCAGGAAAAGGTAGAAGAAAATCTAGAAGCAAGTTTGCAAATGTTGAGTGCTTCCATTGCCACAAGAAGGGTCACACTAAGAAATTTTGTCGACTATTGAAGAGAGAAAACAGAAAAAACAAATCACAACCGCATGACAGTGATAGTGAACAGGGAGTTGCCTCGATTGTTGAGGAATTACTTGTTGTTTGTAACGAATCTGTTAATCTTGTAGGCAATGATGAAACCGCATGGGTGTCAGATAGATGTGCTACCATTCATGCCACATCTCGAAGAGATTTCTTCTCCTCCTACACTTCAGGTGATTTCGGGATAGTGAAGATGGGAAACAACAACAAAGCAAAGATTGTTGGAAAAGGAGATGTCTAACTAGAGACAGAAAATGGTAGCAAATTGATCCTTAAGTCTGTGAGACATGTTGAGGATTTAAGACTCAACATTATTTCAATTGAAAAGCTTGATAAAGAAGGGTACTTGAGTAGATTTGGAGATAGAAAGTATAAGTTCAACAAAGGAAGCTTGGTAATAGCAGAAGATAAAAAGATGTCTCAATTGTATTGCATTCATGCTAAACTTTCCAGTGTTTTCATTAATGCTTTAGATAATGAAGATCAAAGTGTGTTGTGGCACAAAAGACTTGGGCACATGAGTGAGAAGAGGATGACAACACTTTTGAAGAAGAATCTCTTGCCAAATTTGAAAGGTGTGCATCTAAATGATTGTGCAGATTGTTTGGCAGGAAAACAACATAGAGTTGCCTTCAAAAGTCAACCTCCTTCCAAGAAGCCCAAGTTGCTAGAGCTAATTCACTCTGATGTTTGTGGGCCGATGAAGGTAACAACACATGGTGGAGCTAGATACTTTGTTACTTTTATTGATGATTTCTCTAGGAAAATTTGGACTTATGTTTTAAAGTCCAAGGATCAAGTACTCTACAGGTTCAAAGAGTTTCAAGCTTCAGTTGAAAAACAAATAGGGAAGAAAATGAAGTGCATCTGAACTGACAACGGAGGAGAGTATTGTGGGCCGTTTGATGTTTATTGTAGGGAACAAGGAATCAAACACCAAAAGACTCCTCTAAAGACACCACAATTGAATGATGTTGAAGAAAGGATGAACAGAACATTGCTGAAAAGAATCAGATATTTACTTTCACAAGCAAAGTTGCCAAGGTCCTATTGGGGTGAGGCCTTGATGACGATTGCATATTTAATTAATCTTTCACCATGTTATTATCTACAGGGAGATGTTCCAAACAAGGCTTGGTACAACAGGGATGTTTCTTACAGTCACTTGAAGGTGTTCGGATACAAAGCCTTTGTGCATGTCCCTCAAGATGAAAGAACCAAGTCTAATAGAAAGACACGACAGTGTATCCTCCTTGGCTATGGGCAGGATGATTTTGGCTACAAGCTGTATGACCCAGTGGCAAAGAAAATCATCAGAAGTCGTGATGTTGTGTTTGTGGAAGATCAAACACTTGAAGACATAAACAAGGCACAGGTTGAAGTAACACAAGAACAAGGAGACTTGATTGATCAAGACCCAACTCCTGTGATTCCAGCGCAACAACAGGTTGAAGCTGAAGGTGTTGATGATAATGCAGGCACGGCTGAATAGGGTCAAGATGATACTGAAGCAGATGGTCATGACCAATAACCGACAGTGCAGGAAGTTCCACCAGCTATCCCTCTCAGAATATCAGCCAGGGAAAAGGTACCTTCCACCAAATATCCATCAGATGAGTTTGTAATACTATTATCTGATGATGCAGATCCAGAATGTCATGAAGATGCAATGGAAGGCAACAATGCAAAAGAATGGATGAAAGCCATGCAAGATGAGATGAGTTCCTTACATGAAAATCACATATGATCTGGTGGAGTTGCCTCAAGGCAAGAAGGCACTGAAGAACAAATGGGTCTACAGAATTAAGGAAGAAGAGCACACACCACATCCAACATACAAAGCAAGACTTGTGGTGAAAGGTTTCACTCAAAGGAAAGGTATTGATTTTGATGAAATATTTTCTCTTGTTGTGAAAATGACATCTATCTGAATGGTTTTAGCTTTGGCAACAAACTTGATTTAGAGATAGAACAGATGGAAGTGAAGACTGCTTTCCTCTATGAAGATTTGGAGGAATAAATATACATAGAGCAACTAGAAGGGTTTGTTGAACAAGGAAAAGAAGACTTTGTGTGCAGATGGAAGAAAAGTCTTTATGGTCTGAAGCAAGTCTCAAGGCAATGGTACTTAAAGTTTGACTTTGTTATGGGGGAGCAAGGCTACAAGAAGTGTAGCACTGACCATTGCGTCTTTGTTAAGAGTTTTTCTCCTAACAAGTTCATTTACTTATTACTCTATGTTGATGATATGCTAATTGTTGGCAAGAACAGGTCCAGAATTGCAGATCTGAAGAAAGTACTGCATCAGTCTTTTGCTATGAAAGACTTGGGACCTGTAAGAAAGATCCTTGGAATTGAGATTGAAAGAGACAGAAATTCCAGGAAGCTATACTTGTCTCAGCGCAAGTATATTGAAAGAGTTCTCAAAAATTTTGAGATGGATGATGCAGATTGTGTTAGTTGCCCTCTCACAGCTCGTTTCAAATTGAGCAAGAAGCAGTCTCCTACTACAGAAGAGGAGAGAAGGGAAATTGAAAAAGATTCCATATGCCTCTGCAGTGGGAAGTCTCATATATGTCATGATATGTACAAGACCTGATATAGCTCATGCAGTCAGTGCGGTGAGCAGATTTCTAGCAAATCCTAGGAAACAGCATTGGGAAGCAGTGTTGTGGATTATGAGAAATCTTTGTGGCACCACAGATTTGAGAATTTGCTTTGGTAGTGGAGAACCAACCTTACTTGGTTATACAGACTCAGACATGGCAAGTAATGTAGATGACTCAAAGTCTACCTCTGGGTATCTCTTTGTCTATGTAGGGGAGCTGTCTCATGGCAGTCCAGATTACAGAAATGCATTACTTTGTCGACTACAGAGGCTGAGTTTATTGCTGCTACTGAAGCTTGCAAAGAAATGTTGTGGTTGAAGAGAATGCTTGAAGAACTTGGAATGATGCAGGACAAGTTTGTTTTACTAGGTGATAATCAAAGTGCTATTCATCTAAGCAAAACCTATCTTTTCACTCCAGATCTAAGCACATCAAGGTGAGATATGATTGGATTCGAAACGTTTTGAATACTAAGAAATTGGAATTCAACAAAGTACATACAGATGACAATGGAGCTGACATGCTCACTAAAATGGTATCAAGAGATAAGCTGAGCGTCTGTGCTCAGATTGCAGGCCTTGCAGACTGATCCATGTAGGTGGGCGGAGGGGGAGATTGTTGGGCTGGGTTCCTCCTCCTCCATGGGCCTGCGGATGGCCCAAAGATTTCTTTTTTCCGTAGGTTGAGTGGTAGGTCGAAATTGGGGAAAAATTAGGAGAGAGAGGGTGAAGACGAGAGCAGGCGCGACCGATTTTGGGAAAAATTGGCTCCCATTTTTCAGTGGCAAGGATCTAGTCGCCAACACCAGACATCGACGGGAGGAGGCACGCAAGTGTTCGCGTGACGTCGTCGGCATCGACGGTCGACGGGAGAGGCGTGCGAGTGGCTCTTGCGTGGTGCCATCGATGATCGACTAGAGGAGGCGCGCGGGTGTGCACGTGGTGTTGCTGATTCCAGCGCTTCCGAGAGGCACGCAGGTGTGCGCGTGGAGTCCCCGATCCCGGTGAAGGCAAGAGGCGCGTGGAGTCGCCAATTCCAGTGAAGACTTGCGGTGGTTCCGACGGAGGACGGGCCGAACAGGTTTCGGTCCGCATGAAGCGTGAACCTGGAGTGCTTGGACGCGTGAAGTGTTGAGCATGCTCGGACGCACGAAAGCCGGATAGGGCTTGGACTGTCAGACAGAGCTTGGACTGTGATCAGACAGTGTTCAGATCGACATTTCAATTTATACTTCCCACAATTATTATTATTACTGTTGATTAAAGATAATTTGTGGTTGTGCTGATCTCAAGTTGAGAACTTGAGAAGAACATTTGTACCACTTTTAACAGCAGAGTGCAGGTTACCTGGACCGAGAAGGTCCTATGATTTTTTCCTCCTTTCATTGAAGAGGTTTTCCACGTAAAAATTTCGTGTGTTACTTGTGATTGTTTTTTTATTGTAATTTTGTTTGCTTCGTTTCCGTCTTATTAGGTTCTCACTTTTCCCAATAAAAAGTAGTCCTGTAACATTAAAAAATAACTTTATTTGAACAATTGCTCTTGTTTAATTTGAAACTTAACTCAATTAAAAACTTGCTAACAAAACTGACTTTCACTTTATTAAAACTTAATGAATGAAGTTTTATTCTTGTTAGTATGAACGAAGTATGTTTGTTTCATTTTATTCTTATTTAATTTTAACATAATTTAATATGTTTTAAATGAACGATGGAGTCAAGCTTGCCAACAAAACTAGCTTTCACTTGATTAAAATTTAACTAAAATTCATTATTTTAGTTAAACATATAAGATAGAGAAGAATTACTAATCACAACGATCCATCGGTTACTATGATCCTATCTTCGTGCAAATTAGACTGTGCATTGTTACCTCGATCGATCTCTATCTATTATCGTACATTTTATTTTATTAAATTATTGAATAATTAAAATGATTGATCGTGAGAGATTTTGATTATATTCATTGAATCGTTGACTTTTAATTTTACGGAATAACGATGCGTATAAGATATATATGAAAAATGGCATAACAATACAAAAACAAGAGATAAAACGGATGCATTGTAATTAAATATATCAAATTTTTTTGCCTATGATATACCACAACACGACATAAATAGTGTCGTGTCATTGAAAAATTCATATCGTTCCGCGTTAACATAATTGACACGGCATGTTGAAGTTGCAAGGAGTTTATGTATTTAAAATTAATAGAAAATTACGTAAATAATAAAAATTTTAGAAGAATTTGTATTTTTAGAATTAATCAAAAATACTGAAAAAAATGAAAATTTTAATTTATTATTTTTCGTTATTTCATTTAATTTTTCATCCTTTCTAAAAACACAAAATTCATTGATCTTCGTAACATTCATTGTTATTTTTTAACTTGAAAATTAATGATTGAAAATTTATGAATTTTAAGATATTTAAATCAAGGACCGATGCTAATTTGATATGAGTGAAAATTTTATCACTTATTAACGATTACCTAACAAAATTCACCTAGCTACTTTCATCTCTCTCTCTAATTATTAGAGAGAAATAAGGACGATTCTAGAAAATTTACCCAAGAGGTTTATGTTTTATTAAAAATCTTTAAAAAATAAAATGTTCTAAAAATTTCATATTTTAAATTTTAAATTTTTTTATCACTGTAATTATAAAATTTTTTATTATTTCTTACTTACTACGTCAACAAAAAAGATTTTACGGTTAATACAAGTTTTATCACAATACACTTCTCTGACATCATGCATTTTGCCTAACTTTTTTGACATTCTTCGACCATTGTTAAACTTATAGCTACAAGAAAAATATAAAATGTTAAAATATTTATTAATTTTTTAAAAATTAATTTTCTAAATTTTCCAACATACACAAAATAAAAAAATTTCTCATTTCTTAATTTTCATTTTCGTTTCTTAAATTTTTATTTTTAAAATTTCACGATAGAGAAATTTGTGAATTTTGACTTGAAAAATTATAGTTTGCTTTTGTAAGTTACGACAACAATTTTATCTAGAAATTTATGTTATTTTTAAAAAATTTCAGTTGTGAGTTACGTAAACAATTACTAAAGGTTGAAAAATATTTTACAAAAAAAATTCATAACAATAACTTGCAAATCATTAATTCCAACAAAATTTGTAGTCGGTAAAGATCGTAATAATCAATTAATTTTATATAAATTTTTATGTATTATTATTATTTTATAAATTTTTATATAACTTAATTTTATTTAGTAACCGAACTTAATTTTTAACTTTTAAAAGTATTTAAAGTTAAAACACCTTGTAACTAAACACGCTTTAAGAGTTAACTAAACACGCTTTAAGAGTTAAATGATGCTAACTCCACGTGAGATCTATCTAGTCAGATGGTGGTGGGCTATTCAGATATTATGAGGGTCCAAGCAGTTGTAATTAAGGGTGAAACTACAATCATGACTTCGTTTAATAATGATTTTTCTTTAACTTTACGTAAAATTTTATACGTTATTATTATAATATAAATTTTTATATATAAATTTTTATTTTATAATTTAATACAAAATTTAACTTTATTTAATAATAAAACTTAATTTTTAATTTTTCACGGTATTCTAATAAACCCTGTCTCA
>JAMKPZ010007888.1:0-10444 GCA_024699675.1 Amphibolis antarctica
AAAAAAAAAATCTAATTCACCAAGACTTGAACAACAAATTTAGAAGGGGACATCTACCAAAGTGATGACATCTGGTTTGACTGCGGTTTCTTCCATTGTTTCAAACACACCCAAGGCCTCCTTGCCAAACCCATGTCGTGCATAACCGGAAATCATTGTGTTCCATGACACAATATCCTTTTCAGAAATATCTTGAAAAGCACAGTATGCTTCATCTATGCACCCACACTTGCAGTACATAGCAAGCAGTGCATTTCCAACAAAGCAACCAGCCTCATACCCTGCCTTCACCAACTTCCCGTGCAGCTGTTTCCCACAATCCAGCATTGCTATATCCGCACAAGTGCTCAGAACGCATGTAAACGAAGACCTATTCGTTCTTGTCCCATTTCTCTTCATCTCTATGAACAACCTCAGTGTCTCTTCACTGAAGCCACCTTGGGAGTAACCAGCTATCATCGCAGACCATGAGATGGAATCACGTTGTGGCATTTCGTCAAATATTTTACGTGCATTGTCGATCTCCCCAGCCTTTGCATAACCAGTAAGCATGGTGTTCCAAGAGCTAGTGTTCCTGCAAGGATTTATGTCAAACAATTCTTTCGCCTTTTCCATCTTCCTGTGCTGCACATAACCAGCAATCATTGCATTCCATGAGACAGCGTTTCTCTGTGGCATCATCTCAAACACTTTCCTAGCCTCCTCGAGTAAGTCATTCTGCGTGTACCCAGAAACCATCGCCGTCCAGGAAAACACATCCTTGTGGGGAGCCAACTCAAACAAACTTCTTGCCTCAGACAATTGCCCATTCTGTGCGTACCCAGAAATCATCGTATTCCACGAAACCACATCCTTGTCAACCATAAGATCGAACAGCTTCCGTGCGTCTTGCAGCCTGCGTTTCCTCATGTACCCGGCAATCATCGCATTCCACGACACAAGCTCCCACTCCGGGTTGGAATCAAACAGCCGTCTTGCAGCCTCGATCCTCCCATTCTGGAGGTACGCAGCGAGAATCCCATTCCACATTATTGCATTCTTCACCGGGGCCGTCTCAAACACCTCCCTCGCCTCCTCGACCAGCCCATTCTGCGCGTACGCCGACAGCATCGCATTCCATGACACGACATCCCTGACAAGCATCCCGTCGAACAACCTCCTTGCGGAAGCGAGATCATGGTTGCGGACGTACCCCGTGAGCATGATATTGTGGGAGTAAACGTCCTTGCACGGCATCTTGTGGAAGAGCGTCAGTGCAAGGTCGAACCTGTTGTTGGAGAGGTACCCTGAAATCATGATGTTCCAGGATACCGACGTCCGGCGGGGAGGCATTTGGTCGAACAACCTGCGGGCGGCGTCGCATCGGCCATGGCGCATGTGGTCCGTCATGGCTCGGTTCCATCGTAACACCTCCGTCTCAATCGGGTCGCCAACCTTTCTGGATTCCGCTGTGGCGTTCGCGGATTGGATGAATCTGGTATCGCGGAGGCGGTGGCTGCCTAGGAAGTGTTGTTTGAAGCGTAGCATCACGAATGATACGCTTACCACTCCGTCGTCTTATCATGGGCTCGAAGAGGAGAGAAAAAAAATTAATGTTCGCGAGAAAATCGAGGGGAAAATGTACGAACAAAATGGATGTGGGAGTAAATTTTGTGTAAAAAAACTATTTTACTATCGATGGTAGAATTATTTAATCAAAATTTTAAAAAATTAAAGAAATAAAGTTAACAAAAATATCAAATACGTTCATGCTTACATCTACTCTTGGTTTCTCTTTATATTCACGGAATTTATGAAAATTAAATTAAAATAAATTTAATTTTCATGAATCACTTATTTGTATCGGTAAAATTAAATTTATTTTATTTTCATTAGTATTGTTCACTTTTCAATTTAGTACAAAAATAAAGTTTAAGTTTATTAGGTATAAATCATTTATAATTCAGCAACTTCAAATTTACTCACTTGTTTTTATCTGACTATCAAAATTTTTATTTCTTTTTAATTTTAAGAAGTATATAAATATCTCTATATTAAATTTATTTTCGTACAATTCAATTCCACTTAAAAAATAAATTCATTTCTAACTAATTTCGATGCATAAACGCACTATTGACATTTAAAATAAGAGGAAACAATTTTGGAAGTAATACTAACAAACACGTTCTTATTACCATAAACTTTAAACTTTGGATGCATTTGGTGAATTCTTTTTAATTTCAAGAGTTGGATAGAGTTGAAACTAGAGTTAGTTTTATAAATGAAATTGAAATTGTATAGTAATTTAGATAATAAAAATTTAAACATTAAAATTTATATAATAATAATAATGTTAAAAATAATTTTAAAAATTAAAAAAAGCTAAGGTTGCATTTGTTAGGAGTTTTTTAGTTCTATAAGTAAGAAAAAATGGTTTTTTTAACTTTTCGAAACAAATTGTCTCGATCTTTTCACTACTTGATGAGATAAGTGATGTTGGAAAATACGAAACGACTACATTGTGACTTGTATTTTTAATATTAAATTATTATTTTTTAATATTAATATAATTGAATGTTACGATAAAAAAAAAAGAAAAAATTACATTGGTAAACTCCCACGTCATTATGCTCTTTGGAAGTGATTTTTAATTACAAGAGTTATAACCAAGTGATGTTTAAAAATAAACGAAATCTTTAAATTCTAATGCGATGATAGTTTTTTTTAACTAGATAGAACTGAAACTAAAGTTAATTTTACAAATAGAGTTAAAATTATATAGTAATTTGATGATAAAAGTTTATATATTAGAATCTATATAGTAATAATAATATTAAAAATGATTTTAAAGGTTAAGAGAAACCAAAATCAAATTTAAAAGTCCTTGTTGTGAAAGTTACACACAAAAGTGTTGAAATACATTATTAAAAGTCTTTGTATAATAGAATGACATAGGCATCAATCCTCTAGTTGCTCACTATTAATCGTGAAAGTTATCTATGAAAGTGTTGAAATAAATTCTTAAAAGTATTTATATGATGAGAAGATGATCTTTCATAATATAAGGACAAAGTCTATCACATTATACTTAATATAAAACTATTCTAACACTCTTGTGCACTTAAGGTAAGCCTTCAAACTAATAAATGTCTATCTTAGACGAGATGTTCAAATCAAAGTAACTTACAAAATACATACTTTAAACTTACTTTGATACTATGTTAAAATATATCGACAAAAGTCTTTCAACAATGAAAAAGAAGTCTTTCCTAATATAAGAACAAAGTTTACTACACGTGGACAAAGGACGAGACTGCCCTTCCATGCAGGCGATTCTTCCCATCTTGTAGCCATCATCAGTCAATTCCTTCTAAGAAAATATTAAAAAATATTTTAAAATAAAATATTAAAAAATATTTATAAATTTTTTGAAATTTCGGTGACGTGCATAAACAACCTTGAAATTTTTTTTATTTTCTAGATTTTTTTTTCTTCTAAATTTCTGATATATATAAATAAACCCAAACGTATGAATCTTTTATGGCGTTACCTTAACAAGCGTACCGGTGTCAATGTTTAATTACATTTGATTGGAAAATACGTGTGGATAATATGTTATTGGAGTGTGCTTGTGATTAATTAATTTATTTTGTTTAATTTGATTTTTGTTGTTTCTTCACCATGGAGTAGTTATTTTCGAAGATCTTATCATGTGTTTTACCCAACAGTTCAGTCACAAAATCTTTCATCACCTATATATATATTCTCTTGTGAAGTCTTCTCCAGATGAGGGCACAGGGTTGCATCAGAACTTCATGAAAAATTAATCTAACCAAGGATACAACTATATAAGTTTATGAAAAACCCAAACAAATATATAAACATACATACATACATGGTAATTAATGAAGCTAAAGCAAGTGGGCTACTTTATTTGGTCATGTATTACATCAACCAAGTTGGCATGTGAAAGAATGATGAGGTGTATTTTCTGTTATGCAAAGGCCCACATGTTTTGGTTGCCCAAACCACCACCAATGTCTTTGCCCATCCACCAAACTACAGCTACAAATGCACATGAAAACCTCCCTCTTAGCAAAATTATCTTTACTGACCACGAGGATACTTGTAGCTTCGATCGTCGATCCATCAAGATTCGAATTCTAATGAAGTTAAAAACTAGCTAGCTACAATTAATCATCATACCAATATGATTTGCTAGGTCCAAATTTATGTATATTTGTCATCCTAGCTTATACAAGGGTCATGCTAGTTTTCTCTGTATCGTTCTAATTTTAATTATCAGATGTCTTCAAAATGACTATTAAGAGCGAGCTAGATAGTCAATGGTTTTCAATGGTTGGTACATATATTATAAACTTTGAACTGAACAAAAGGGTAACTCATCAGCTCATAAGTTAATCTGCAATTAAATGAGGTCAACTGAAGTGGTTTGGGTTGTGTTAATTTCAAGTCCACGCTACAATTAAGAGTGATTAATGTACACTTTCGAGTAATTAGAAATTAATGTTTGACTCCTTATATTTATGACGTGCTGCAGAATCTGATTACAAGAAATTACGTTCTTGGCAACATGAGTTAACCCAAACTTTAATTAAATGATGGAAACAATTGCTTCTGTAGCTTAATTACAAGAACTCGATCATTTGGTAACAAGAATTCGAGCATTATAATCTAGTAAAAAATGTAAATCAATAATCACTCTTGCAGAATCTGATTACAAGGGCTAGCTGAACCGTGAGCAATATGTTTCATATATATTTTGAATGGCATTGGATGGCGTGGTTTTGGCACCCCAGCATTATATTCTATTTTAATTAAGGACAGCTAGAGATGACTTCTTTGCCTGGTCTTATCTCTGGGAAAAGGTGAAGGACAGTATTAATTGTTCATTAATTTACACATATTTTCCTTATTTAAACAACAAATTAAAATCTAATCACCATGTCTTCACTCCAATTCTCCTAAGAATAACTTGCTGAGCAAGGAGGAAAATATATAAGCAGGAAATCAAATAACGCTGGTATATATGGCATTCATCTAAAAGAAAGGAAGAAATCCCCTAATAAAGGGGCCAGCAGAAAAAAACCACAGCTTTCTCGGCAGCACCACTGTTGTTTACAATTATACATACATACATACATACATACATACATACATACGTATATATATATATCTATATATTTATACATACATATATATACATATATATGACCAATCGTGCGTTTATATATGTTATCGATTATAAAATCATATCACCATCATCTATGCATTACAAGAATAGGGAAAGTATATTTACCAGTCACAATGCATGGTCCTCACAACCAAGATCTGAGAAAATTTACACAGAAGGAAGGGGGAAAAGGAAGCATGTGGTTTCCCCAATGTGATCACTTGCAAATATTCAAAACAGTAATGGAACCATTGAGTGAGTGAAGTACAGATCTGGATCAGAACAAAAGATTTTAATTTCACCAACAAATTATTAGATGAAGAAAAATTAACAACAATTCTATAAAGCATATCCGGAAAATTACCAGGAGATCGATGGAGAGAAGGAGCTAGACTGTGTTGTTTAATTGCCTCTTCGCAAGCAACATCAGGAGACCAGAGAGTAAGAGAGAGACCAATAACAGCTAGCAGATGTCACGGATCGACCCTTACCTCACAAGCTAGATCAAGAAAACCCTAGAGAGAGAGGAGTTGGGCCAGGAAACCACTGACAACTCTCTAAATTAGTCTTGGAAAAAAATAGAGAGATGGAAAGAGAGATTGACATTATTGAGGACTGAGATTCTGAGAAAGGGAGGACCATGCATGGACTACACAGATTCTACCAGTCATCATACAAGTGGATGGGGGGCTGTGTCAATTAATTGTCACGAGAAATTGCAGTGGCATCATGATCAGCATGATGATGCGAAGGAGGAGGAGGTGAACCAGATGAAGCACTTGTGGAAGCATACAGTGCATCAGACAAAGCCTTCATGGCCTTCACCTGCAACTCCAGTGCAGCAACATAGTCAGCCGTCTCCTCTAGCAAATCTGCCGTGGGCACCTTCCTGCACCCAGGAACCAGGTGACCCAGCAACCTCAACCTGTCCCTCACCTTCCTCTTCTCCCCCTTCACACCTTCCTCTCCTTCCCTCTCCTTCTTCCTCTTCTTAACCTTCACGTCAAAAGTAACCCAAAAGGAAAGAATTCAGTTTTCTGCAAAAATCTAGGTTTCATTTGTGTAGCTTTGCGCGCAGGTTTAATGGGTACACGGCTCTGATGTATGATACCTTGGGTTTAGCCATGACGACCTTCCTCATCCGCCACCGCCGGGAAAGGATGGCCCTACTCCACCTGCTCTGGCCACGAGCCGTCATCGCAAGCGCGGCGTCGGCGGCGTCTTTGATTGCACGGGGAGGCGGGGGTCGCCGGGGCGATTGTGGTTTCGGGGACGTACGGTTGTCGTCGGCGGTACTGGTGTTGATGGTGAGGCTGCAGAGGGAGTCGATCAGCCGGCGGCGGTAGATCTTAGCCTGGGCTGGATTCTTCCATTGGATCTCCTTCTGCTGCCGGTTCTGTAACGTCTGGGACGAGACCTTCACCCTTTTCCCAGAAATCTGCACATGATTCGAGGTGTTGGTGGCGGCGGCGGCAGCGGCGGTGACGGAAACAGTGGTGGTGGTGCCGGAGGAATCCATTTGGTGGAGAACGGAGAGTGCAATTTGGTTAAGAAGATGCCTTGCCAATGCAACTTCTTCGGAAAATTTTCACTTTCCGGTGAAACTTCTTGAATATTTTCACTTTCAGGACATGCTTGAGTTTTTCTTTTCACATGGTCCTTGTCTCTTTTTTAATTTTTTTTTTTCAATCCCAATCAGCAATCAATGTCTTTTAATTTGAACCCAAAAGTATGACACTCTTTTGGGAGGTACATCTATCATCTAGAAGGTTTTCCCTATATTTTTGTGTTTACCTTTTATTTTCATTATTGACCTTTAATTTTTCCAATCCCATATATCATCCAAGTTAATTAAGGTATCTATTTTCATTGGTCTTTTATGATTCCACATATCTTTTTCTATTTCCATGCAAAATATAAAAGAGTTAGATAGATGGTATATATACCATTATTTATTCACGGATTAATTGGGGAACACATGTTTTTGGTTCAACAAAAAGAAAAAGAAATTAAAGAAAACAATGCTTGAAATTTGACGTACACTTTCCAAATACACGAGAACCATGGATGAAAGAGGCAAAGCAACCCACCAGTAGTTTTACATGGGAGTCTGGTGGGGGGTCACATGGACCATTGATGGAGATTGGAAAGCTTTGGTGGGGAAGGTGACTCCCTCCACCAAATGGGTTTCTCCCCTCCCCCGGCCCCTAACTTTTCATTTTCTCAATTATTATCTTCACATGGCTCCTCCCATGCATGACTGCCTGAAATTAAACATTTCCCAACCAGATGAATATGCGCGCGCACACACACACTGCAGAGACATTTGCATGTATGAAACCTGGGGTGGGTGTGTTGTATATATGTACATATACATATCTGTACTTCACATTTAGCACTCTCTTAATCTACCAAGCCAGCCATGCACCTTGGAAAGAAGCTTTTGTTGAAGAATAGGGTTTTTGCTATGGAGGCACATGGGTACCTTTGGCTTCATCGCCACGGCAAGGGAGACACTAGGACCCGCCAAGCATTTTCTTCCTCCCTTTCCCTTTTATCTTTTCCTTTCTCCACGTTTGTTTCTCTGGAGTTCGTTAGTACACGTTGAAAAGTTGGGAAATAAATTTTTTTTTTAAAAAAAAATAAATTAAAAAATAAAAAAATTTAAGAATATTTGTGCATATTACAAAAATTTTAGAAATTAATTTTAAAAAATTATAAATATTTTATATTTTAACATTTCAAATATAATTTCATATTTTCTATGTAGCCATGAGTTTAACGATAATTGTAAGATGTTCGACAAGACATACGACTCAAAGGAATACATGAAATTTTTATCAATTATAAGAATTTTTCTGACCTAATGAAAGAAAAATAATAGAAAAAATTTATACTTGTAGCATGAAAAAATTTAAACTTTTTTCACATTTTTTTTGAGATGCACAAATAACTAAAAATCTAAAAAAAATTTAAATTTTTTTCTTTTCCAAGAGTTGTAAGAGGTTCAAATCCCCCCTTGGTATTTAAATTCGATCTCCCTGCAGTATAATTTTGTTGCAGTTGTTTGTGATGAGCAGGAGGATGTTGACCAGCCAATGCTTAAACACTGTTAATTAATGTGGAGATTAAGGTACTGCCGCGCGCATGCTCTGTTACCGTGTTTTGGAATTAACGGAAGGTGCATGCATGGATCGATGGATATTGCGCAAAAAAACAAAGAGGATGTGCTCCACCGGTGCTCATATTATTGATGTGCAGGAGGAGGCCATTTTTTTAATATAGTTTCTTAGCAGCCAGCTAGCTAGTTACATGTCCTTAGTGGAGTTGATTGATATCTAATCCATTTCCCGGTTATGATTGACATCTCCGGACTGTGAAACAACAGTATCCAGCGTCGTTCCTGATGAAATCTATTTGTTTCGGCTATCGCAGTACTTCATTTATTATTATATGTTATTATTATCATTATATATATTTTTAGTATACATTTTTATTATATAATTTATTATAAAATTTAATTTTATTTATTTTATTACTTTCAATTGTGTACTTAATTTTTATTGAAATTGTCAACGGAACATACTAGATTAGTATAACTCAAATTTTTTTTAGGTTTAACATTATTTATGTTAAGTTGGATTATGTTTGACCTTTCGATTGTAACTTAGGTATGACCTATTTAGATTTGTATCAAGTTAGATTGGTATGATACGATTTAATTTTTAATTTTTTTTATAAAAAATTAATATAACATTAATATAATTTATAAATATTAAAATATGATTAAATATAAGATTTGAATTCACAATCAGTAATATAGTTTAATTATATTATACTATGTCAATTTAGTTAAATATAATTCAATTGACATCACTAATTTTCACTATTTTCAAAGTCTATCAGTTTACTACTTGACATTTCTCTTACATGCCTTCCTCTTTGGTGAACATCTGTTAATTGATCGTCAGAACACCATTGATGTCCACAACCAATTAAAGAATATACCGAAGAAGAGAAAAGCACGAGCTCGCAGATAAACCAACAGCCAAAGCCACAAATTAATCCTCCTTCCGATCGTCAGCTGAAAGCAAAATTCCAACAACATCACTTGTTTAATTAGCAGTTTAATTACAATTAAGATAGAAAAAAAATCCATATTTGAATCAAACAAATACACTGTCATTGTGCTACCTACAGTCTAACTATTCCTGACCACATGCACGCGCGCATGTTCCCAAACAAACAAATTAATTAACCAAGTGCTGCAACACACACACACACACACACATATATATGTTAATTAACTGACTTTGACAACTGTAGCTTTCTGGTTTCCATTTACAATTGTTGATCTTGCGTATTAATCCCATGCACCACTAATTCCTCCGATCCAATGGTTGGAGACACTCGATCAATGCTTATCAACAATGTTTAGAAATTAATTAATTGTATTATAGACCAAACCAAATGTCTGAGAAATAACAGAAAGAGCTTCAAATCAATAGATAGGTGTAGATTAATTATTAAGAAGCATGTGACAATTAACATTTAAACCCTATATAATATTTATATATAAAAATAGTAATAATATATTGTAAGAAAATGGAAAGAATAACGACTAAAAGACTAAATTCTTAAAAACTTTAGGTATTTTTTTTAAAAAATAAATCCACTAAAATAAAATAAAATAAAACACAGCGACTGCTTTCTTACAAGTTTTTCTTAAGAAAAGGAAGAAAAGAAAAGAAAAGAAACCTTGGAAACGGACATGTGGATCAAAGTGGGAGGATGACCGGAAGTGGCTCGAAAAGTCCGATTGCTCCGATGAACGATCTGATTTGACTGCATCGGACCGTACTAATAAATCCTGTCGGGCCTGGTCCGAATGACTTGCACAACCCCCCACCTTGTATTTTCCATTGACCCGACAAGATTGGGGAAGCGATGTTCCTGGCTTCCTGCTTTGAAATAATGCTAATTCTGAGGTGCGGCTTGATTTTAATCCCCCATTCAAATAACTTGCGCGAAAGTCACGTATCGAGATAGCTTTTTAATTGGACGTTCTTGCTTATATTATTTCAGTTTACATCCAAAACAAAAAAATTTTAAAAAATATTTTTACCTTTGTTTTTTCTTTTTAAGAGATCACTGGGAAGAGACTTGGTCTCGTCTTACATGTTTGCATCAAGATACTTTACAAGCTACCCAGTGTTTGTGTATATTGATGAAGTCACAAAATATGATCAGCGTTGAGTTTTCCAAATCTTC
>JAMKPZ010007892.1:0-10573 GCA_024699675.1 Amphibolis antarctica
TATTGTAATGCATGTAGTTGTAGTTAGATTGTACTTTTTAATTCCTAGTGTAGAAATTAGTGTAATGGTTAATGGTAGGATTTTATTTACATTGCAACAAACCTTTTTAATTAGTATAAATCGAGTTTTACGAATGGTTATGAAATATGTGAATATGTGAATGTGTGAATATGGTTTTGTTTTGTGTGAATGTTGTGTATTTGTACATAAAGTTTTATAATCTTGGTGTTTTGTAAAGTTTTGTTTCTTGCGTTTTACTAATTGATATCAGAATTTATGAAAGTTACTAGTTCCTTTTGGATCGACCCGTACTTGCATGTTACCTACAATGGGCACCGTGCGCTTGTGGAGTTTATAAATTTTAAAATGAACGGGTGTTTATTTTGACAACATCTTAAACCCATACAGGCGGCAACCACAATCATCCCTGGTCAAGTTGATCTTTCTTGACCATGGGAAGTTGGCTTGTTGGTTTGAAGGCGGCTGCTGAGTGCACGAAACTAGACGGAGGGGCAAAATGCCCTTAGTTCGGCCCTGAGGTGCAGGTCTTCTGGAGGAGCTGGGCGACTTTTCACTTGGAAGTGCCGGCGGCCGGGTAAAACCCCCAGAAGAAGAAGTTGGCTGTTTCGCGCCGTGGGGAGCCGACGGCCAGCCTGTCTAAAGGCGGCGGCTGCGTTGATCCCCGATTGAGTTCGTCCTTGATGGCCTTGGGGAGCTGGTGTAAGAAGCCAGCGGCCGGTTGGTTTGAAGGCGGCAGCCGCAAACATCCCCGATCAAGTTGATCTTTCATGACCGTGGGAAGCTGGCTTGTTGGTTTGAAGGCGGCTGCTGAGTGCATGAAACTAGACGGAGGGGCAGAATGCCCCTAGTTCGGCCCCGAGGTGCAAGTCTTTTGGAGGAGATAGTGGGTTTCCTGGTGGAAGTGTTGGCAGCCGGTTGGGCAATATGCGGCAGTTGAGTAAAACCCCTCAAAAGGAAAAGTTGGTTGTTTAGGGCCGTGGAGAGTCGATTTGAGAAGCCGGCGGCCAATTGGTTTGGAGGTGGCCGCCGCTATCATCCCCAGTGAAGTTGATCTTTCATGACCATGGGGAGCTGGCCCGTTGAGTCTCACCATTGGCGATTGCTTAGTGCACGAAAGGGGATGAACGGGCAGAATGCCCTTTGTTCTGACCTGAGCTGCAGGTCTTCTAGAGGAGATAACGGGTTTCCTGGTGGAAGTGCCGGTGGCCGGTTGGTTTGAAGGCGGAAGTGAAGTAAACCCCAAAAGAAGAAGTGGTGAGTTGGTCACATTCGCCTGTCTAGGTGTGTGGTGGGGAGGGGCAGAATGCCCCTAGTTCTGCCCCGTGATGTTGGCTAGTGCTCTGCTCATAGAGGGTGTTACCTAAACTGAACAGGCTAGCTGTCCCAACTCCGTGGTGTGATGGCTCTGCTGGGCGTTGATAGTCGCCGGCTCTAAGAATGGAAAACCACGACAGTCAGTCCGACTACACATGGCCTCATTCTGGAAACTTTCCAAGGTATCGGGAGGAATAACCTTGTCCCTTCCGGTGAATCCAAGTGAGGGTTGACCAATGTGATGATTTGCATGGGGTCCGATGTTAAACGGGAGAGAGAAGGATACGACGGTCACCATTACAGACCATTCAACTGAAGAGCCGAAGGTCTAGTAAGATGGCTGGCTGGAATGCCAGATTTTTGGGTAAAAACACTGGTTGCCACGTATCGTGCTACCTCTCCTATTGGGTACAAGAGTTTGTGTTCCCCACTTGGCCAGGATCGGCACGGATGCATGCTGGTGGCCTCATCCCGGAAGCCTCTTCGGGGCATCGGGAGGGCAGCTTTGCTCCTCTCGGAACAATGGGAACCACCGAGTTGTACATATTCGTACACCCGAACAGCCGTCGTCGGCAAGGATGCATGCCGGCAGCGTCATCCCGAAAATCATTCCAGGGCATCGGGAGGGTAGATTTACACCTCCCAGAAAAATGAGCGGAAATTGAATAAAACGTGTAAAATCCATTGGGAAACTACGAGTTTCCACGTAAAAGGACCCGACGGAAGGGTTGCGACCGAACGAACTCGACCGTGTCGGGTGGATTCACCCAGCCAGGAGGGAAGTTGCCGGTACCTTCGGACATGTCTCCGAAGGAATGATACTCGGGTACGTCCTTCGACCTTTCCCTTGCATGGGAAAGACCTAGCGTGGTCAGGGCTCGAGAAAAATGTCGTTAAACCATACATAAAACGGCGAGGGAGGAAGGGCTTACCTACAAGGAGTCGTCGGCGGTGATCGAAAGTCCTCGCTCCGGTGCGGCGAGAGGGCATTGGGGCTTCGAGCGTCTCCTCTCCTTTAGAACCTCCAGCCGACGTCTTCTCCAAGGGGCGAAAAGCCTAGCGTTATGGGAGTGGGGAGCCCTCATTTTATAAGGGGTTACCTTCCTTCTTTGGGGGGACCCGAAGATGAAAGGCGACGCATGTCTTGGTTCAATCACGCGGTCTGCATGATTGATTGATTGCGAGATTTAAGTGATTAAATCTCATCGTATCTCTCTAATTAATTCACCTTACCTTTCTAGGTAGTTAACCGGTAGCTGCTACGTGGTAGGCGGATGCCGGTTAGTTCTACCCGGCTACCTCACGAAAGGGGAGTATGTTGGTTTAGTTGGGGGTTTTGGGGAGCTAGCTTTTGGATTTTTCTACTGGTTTGCCGGCGGTGAGCCAACTGGTCCCTCGATCCTTCTGACTAAGTAGGGGTTTTTGGGGAGCCGGCTGTCGGGTTGTTGTACCGGTTTGCCGGTGGCACGCCAGCTGATTCCCCGACCCTTCTGTTCAAATGTGGGTTTTAGGGTAGCCGGTTGCCGGGTTTTTGTATCGGTTTGCCGAAGGCAGGCCGACTGGTTCCCCGAACCATCTACACAAATGTGGGTTTTTGGGGAGCCAGCTACCGGGTCTTTGTAATGGTTTGCCGGCGGTGGGCTGGCTTGTTCCCCGAACCATCTGCGCAAATGTGGGTTTTTGGGGAGCCGGCTGCTGGGTCTTGGTACCGATTTGCCGGTGGCAGGCTGGTTGGTTCCCCGAACTATCTGCACAAATGTGGGTTTTAGGGGAGCTAGCTACCAGGTCTTTATACCGGTTTGCCGGCGGTGGCCCGGTTGGTTCCCTGAACCATCTACGCAAATATGGCTTTTAGGGAGCCGATTATCGGATTTTTGTACCAACATGCCAGCGGTTGGTCGGCTGGCCCACCCCTTAGTTCGTTTAAGCATGGGATCAACCCCGTCGCTAGCAAGGATGCATGGTGGTGGTGTCATCCTGGAAACCTTTCCGGAGCATCAGGAGGGTAGACTTACACCTCCTGGGAAAATGGGAACCGCCCGGTTGTACATGTTCGTACACCCGAACGGCCACCGTCGGCAAGGATGCATGCCGGTGGTGTCATCTCGGAAACCTCTCTGGGGCGTCGGGAGAGTAGACTTACACCTCTCGGGAAAACAGGACCTGCCGGGTTGTATGTGTTCGTACACCCGAACAGCCACTGCTGGCAAGAATGCATGTCGGTGGCGTCATCCTAGAAACCTTTTTAGGGCATCGGGAGGGTAGACTTACGCCTCCTGGGAAAATGGGAACCGCCGGGTTGTACATGTTCGTACACCCATACGGCCACTGCCGGGAAGGATGTACGCCGGTGGTGTCATCTCGGAAAACATTCCAGGGCATGGGGAGGGTAGACTTACGCCTCCCGGGAAAATAGGAACCGTTGGGTTGTACGTGTTCGTACACCCGAACGGCCACCGCCAGCAAGGATGCATGCCAATGGCGTCATCCTAGAAACCTTTCCGTGGCATCGGGAGGGTAGACTTATGCCTCGCAAGAAAAACATGCGGAAATAGGATAAAATGCATAAAACCCGCTGGGAAACTCAGAGTTTCCACGTAAACGGACCCAACGGAAGGGTCACGACCGAACCGAACTCGACCTTGTCGGGTTGATTCTACCAGCCTGGAGGGTGGTTGCCGGTACCTTCGGACGTGTTTTCAAAGGAGTGATACCCAGGTCCGTCCTCCGACCTTTACCTTGCATGGTAAAGTTATAGCATGGTAGTGGCTCAAGAAAAATGTCGTTAAAACGTACGTAAAATGACGAGGATAGAAGGGCTTACATGTAGGGAGTCGTTGGTGGTGATCAGAAGTCCTCACTCCGGTGCGGCGAGAGGGCGTTGGGGCTCCAAGCGGCTCTCCTCCTTTAGAACTTTCGATCGGCATCTTCTCCCAGGGGTAAAAAGCGTGTTGAATGGGGTGGGAGGGCCCTTCTTTAATAAGGGGTCGCCTTCCTTCTTTGGGGGACCCAAAGATGGAAGCTGACGCGTATCTCGGTCTAATTATGCGGTCAGCGTGATTGATTGATTGTGAGATTTAAGTGGTTAAATCCCGTCGTATCCTTCTAATTGATTCGGCTTGCCTTTCTAGGTAGCTAACCGGCAGTTGCTACATGGCAGGCGGATACCGACCAGTTCTACTCAGCCACCCCGCAAAGGTGAGTATGTGGGCTTAGTTGGGGGTTTTTGGGAGCCGGCTGCCAGATTTTTGTACCAGTTTGTCGATGGCGGGCCGACTGGTCCCCCGTTCCTTTAGTTCAAATGTAGGTTTTGGGGGAGCCGGCTGCTGGGTTTTTGTACCGGTTTGCCAGTGGTGGGCCGGCTGGTCCCCTATTCCTTTGGTTCAAATGTGGGTTTTGGGGAGCCGGTTGCTGAGTTTTTGTACCGATTTGCCGACAATGGGCCGGCTGGTCCCCTGATCCTTTGGTTCAAATGTGGGTTTTAGGGGAGCCGGCTATCGGGTTTTTGTATCAGTTTGCTGGCAACGGATCGGTTGGTCCCCCGACCATTGGTTCAAGCATGGGGGTCAACAGGCACAAAGATGGAACAAGGTGAGTAATCGAGGTTCGTCCCTATCCCCATGGTCTTTGCTGATTCTAAGTGGTTACAAGATACTGACAAGAGATCACTTCTCCCCTTGAATGAGTATCTGACCTCCCATTTTTACCTAGCCCGAGTGCCACCCAACAATGAGGGAGATCACAACCTTCAGCTCCCTTTAGGTAAGGTATTCCCTCTTAGACCCAGCCACGACAACGTCTGGTTATTTTGCTTGCCAATAGCACGTGTGGAGGGCTAGTAGCATTCTTTTATTCAGTTTTCTTATCTTCTATTTTGTAATAATAAAAAAAGAAGAACAAAAAAAAAAGAGAAGAAGAAAAGTCAGTGGCTAGAATCCTTCTTCAATGGAAAAAAAAAGAGAAAAAGGAAAAGAGAAAAAGAGAAAAAAAAGAAAAATTACGTGTTACTGAGTCCTAAAAGCATATGGACTCCTGTGTAAGGGAAGGGTAGATCTTAGGATTCCACCATCTGTTGGCAATCTAATACTCGGCTTGTCACGATTGACCAAGTATTCCCTTCTTTCAGGGCTTGGCAACCCACCGAACTCTGCCAACACAACCGGGTGCCAGAACCCATTTAGCGACACCCACTTCTCCCTTTTTCTCTTGTCCTAGGGCTTGACATCCCAGCTAAGTCGTCAACACAGGGCTTGGCATCCCTTACAAAAGACTTGCCAGCAGCTGCGTCCTCAGCAGCATTGGGCTTAGCATCCTGCTGAAAGTTGCTTCCACCCCCGGGTTCTGATGCCCATGTTTCCAGAACCCGCATAGTTCTATCTATTATGTCTACAACCCTAGAGCGAACTCATGAGGAAGAATCAGCATAACTATGGGCAGAAGGATAGCTCTCGGATCTCTCCTCTCGACTTGCCTTTGTTGCCTAAGGGTCACTTTTGCCGGACAAGGGAACGACGTTTCCAAACTCACATGCATGAATGCCCAGCGGTTGTCTTTTGACGTGAGGTGAGACACCTTTCATTCCCCTGCAGGTCCAGATAGCACGATTGGGTCAAAACAACTACCTCGTGCGGACCCCACCTCAGGCAGCCACATGGAAACCCCTCTACATAATCAACAAGGTGAAACAGAGGCAAGAGAGTCACCAGAGAGTGTCCCAACTTCCTCACACAACTCACCACAGATATTCACAGATAAGAGGAGGGAACAACACTCCCTCCTCACCTTTGGAAACTAATATACAAACGAGTGTGCAGGTGAACAAACCAGTCGGATAATTCAACCAACTGCCGCTTAGGAGATACGGCCACCCGGACCAAAAACTGCACGAGGTGAGACGTCACGTGGAAAAATAGGGGGCTACTGGGTAAATCGGTTGGCCGCTGCCACCAATACGCAGGGATGGTCGACTCCTCAATGCAACCCACACCAGAACACTAACTATTCCATACAGGAATGAGGAATGCTCGCCCACACGTGCCGCCTAGCTCAGACAGCTAGACGCTCGGACCATAACTCGTACGGGACGAGATGTCACGCGAAAAGAGGGGGCTACCAGGAACGAACAAGACCCTCGCGCCTCGTCGAACTTGGACAACTGGATGCCAAGACAAGGATTAGCGCCAGATGAAACACTAGGCGGGAGAAGGAAGGGCCACCGGATAAACTAGCCAATAGCTACTCGCCAAATGTAGGTACCCAGAAGTAAGATTGATCAAAGGTGAGAGACGCTAGCCAGCCCGCCGCTGGCACACCGGTAAGAAAAGTCGGCAGCCGGCTCCCCGAAACCCATACTTAAATGTATGGATCAGGTGACTAGCCAGCCCACCGTCGACAAACTAGTAAGAAAACCCAGCAGCCGGCTCCACGAAAACCATACTTAAACTTATGGATTGGGACGCTAACCGGCCCGTCGCTGACAAATCGGTAAGGAAACCCGGCAGCCAGCTCCCCGAAACCCATACTTAAACATATGTGTTGAATATGTCTTGAATCTTATTATGTTTGTAAGGGTATTTTTGTCATGGATGATTAGCCACTATATAAGGCCATCCAAATGCCCAAAAGGGAATTAGGGTTTTTGTGAGAGATCATTTTTGTAATAAGAGAAGCTTTGTATGAGGAGGCTGAGCCAACCCTTGGTGCGTCGGCCATCCCACTCTTCCCTTTCTCTTTCTCTTGTAATCCACCATTTGAAGATAGTGAAGAACCCAAGGAGAGACACCCGTGGACGTACCCAAGTTGGAGAAACACGTAAATCTCATTTGCATTTGTGATTTGGGCGTTTGGGTGCGCCTGGAACCCTAGCCACGCGTCCAAGTCACCGCCAGTCGTGATTTTGACTTTCCTTCGTGTTTTCTCCCTCCTACAAGTGCTAATCTCATTCTAATCCACTGTGCTTGGATACCTCTAGAAGTAACAAGTGGTATCAAAGGTTGTTCAAGGAGTTTTGGCCGTGTATTCGCCCGTGGGAGGAGTTGGCACAAGGAGGCGCAAATCTGCTGCCGCCGCCACGCCAGCGCGACATCAGAGGATGCCAACTCGTGCGCTTGGTATTCCACTTGCTGGAATACGTCTGTAAGCCCCTCTGATCCTTCCTCATATTGTGCTATGTTTGTGGAAGAAATTTGGGGATTTTTCGTGGAATGTAGAAAGAGATATCGTCCTTGGCATTTTTTTTGTTGAAAATCGGCAACTTTCCCATGGGTTTCTGGGTGATAACTGGATGAAAGAGAGGGTACACCTTCACCTCCCTATTTATAGGCAAACGAGACCACCTAGATGTCGGCAACCTAGGCAGCAGCCACAAAGTGGCTTCCATGCAACCAGTCGGCTAAGCCAAAGAATCAAGGAAAGTACGACGTGACTATTCATTGCGCCAACGACCCACTTTTGGACGTAGCACGTGAAGGCTTTCCACCCGATCACCTGGCTGCCGGCACCCACAAAGCGGCTGTCATGCAACCAGTCGGCTAAGCTAAAGAATCAAGGAAAGTACGACATGACTATTCACTATGCCATCGACCAGCTTTTGGATGCAGCACGTGAAGGCTTTCCACGTCATCACCCGGCTGCCGGCACCTATAAAGTGGCTACCATGCAAGTAGCCGGCTGAGCCCAAGAACCAAGGAAAGCATGACGCGACGTCGCCCTGTGCAAAGGTAATATCCAACGGTCAAAAATGATAAAGATGACGAGACAACTTATTGCCAAGATTCCTGACGACAACCAATTCCGCTAAGGCGGCTTCCGGCTTAAAACTCGGAGGTGTAAGTCCAACACCCCCTTATGGCGTCTCCCGACTAGGTGACCGAGAGTGTAAGCCCAACTCCCCTTTCAAGGAATCCTCTTGTTAGGCAACCAGGAGTGTAAGTCCACACTACCACAACAACTCTCGGTTAAGATACCGAGAGTATAAGTCCAGTTATCCCGGTTCGGAGTACATCCCATCCAAACCTCTCAAGACATTTCCTAATGCACCTTCCAAGAAAGTTTATTTCATGAGCGATGGTTATTCACAAAGTCTACGCATGGAGGGTCATTCAACCCTAGGACGTTGGTTTCCTTCCAGTGAGGTCATGCAACCTCGCCTAGGGAGGGGCATTCTGTTGACCCCCATGCTCAAATGGGCCGATCGAGCGGACAGCCGGCCCGCCGCTGGCATGCTGGTATCCAACCCCGGCAGCCGACTCCCTGTTGACCCATGCTCAAATGGGCCGATTGGTCAGCCAGCCAGCCCGTCACCGGCATGCCGGTATCCAACCCCAGCAGCCGGCTCCCTATTCACCCATGCTTAAACGGGCCGATCGAGCGGCCAGCCAGCCTGCCACCGGCATCCAGGTATCTGACCTCGACAGTTGGCTCCCCAGACTCCACCAACTAAGTGGACCTGCTCCATGCTTATGGGGTGGCCAGGTAAAATAAGCCGGCCAACTACTGGCACACTGGTAAAACACCCCAGCGGCCGACCTCTAACTCTCCCACCAACGTGCAGGTACGTTCGTTGACACGCCTAGTCTGACCTCCATGATAAACAAGTGGCAGCCAGACTCCTAGCCGGTGCAGAGCTCTAGCTATCCACTACAGCCTATTCCCCTGAATCACTAGCTAAAAATTCCTGGCGGACCTCGATCCCATCCAGCCGGCATCCGCTTATCACACGGCGGCTATCGGTTAGCTACTTGAAAAGGCAAGCCGAATTGATTAGAAAGATATGATGAGATTTAATCACTTAAATCTCGCAATCAATCAATCACACCGATCGCGTGATTGAATCGAGAGATACGCCGGGTTTCCATCTGTGGATCCCCCAATGAAGGAAGGTAATCCCTTATAAAAAGGGGACCTTCCACCCCATTCGAGAGGCTTCCCACCCTTTTTGAAAGACGCTGGTTCGGACGCTAGAGACACTCTTCAGACGCTTCGCACAGCTTTTTGAACGACTGGTTGGATGTTCTGAACTAGGAAAGCTACTTGGAGCCTCGATGCCCTATCACCGCACCAGAGCGAGGACTTCCGACCGTCGTCGACGACTCCCTACAGGTAAGTTCCCTCACCCTCTGCCGCCGTATGCATGATTTAGCCTCATTTTTCCCGAGTCCTGACCATGCTGGACCTTCCCCATGCAAGGGAAAGGTTAGAGGACATGTGTGGGTGTCATTCCTTCGGATACACTTCCGAAGGTACCGGCAGCCTCCCTCCCAGCCGGATGAATCCATCCGATATGGTCGAGATCTGTTTGGTCGCGACCCCTTCATCGGGTCTTTTTACACAGAAACTCATTTTTTCTTACATATTCTACGAATGCATTATCGAGTTTTCCTATCCTTTTCCTTTGAAACGACTAGCCATCATCTGACGTATTGTATCCATGTAAAGACAGTCGTCTCTTGAAAGGTGTTTGCCTCTCCCATCTCTCAAGACTAGGTGTAGAAATCTCTACACTCGGAGGTTGAGGCAGAAACCGAGCAAACATCTGGTCCCAGACCCGGATACTCGGTAGGCTAATGAGTAGACCTACCGAACTTCTGGCTATTTAGTCAAAAGTCCGTTACGGGGGCTACGACATCTATATTTGCATTTTTATCCATTTTACACCTACCTCACTAGGAGAGGCAAACCTATCCTCCCGATGCCCCAGAAAGGCTTCCGAGATGAGGCTGCCGGCATGCATCGTTGCCGACGCCAGCCATCTAGGTGTACCAGCACATACACCCTGACGGTTTTCCTTTTACCGGGAGAGGCGAAGCTGTCCTCTCGGTGCCCTGAAAAGGCTTCCAGATGAGGCCGCCGACATGCATCGTTGCCAACGCCGGCCGTCTAGGTGCACAAGCACGTACACCCTGACGGTTTCCCCTTTTACCAGGAGAGGCAAAGTTGTCCTCTCGATGCCCCGGAAAGGCTTGCTGGATGAGGTCGTTGGCATGCATCGTTACCGATGCCGGTCGTCTGGGTGTATGAGTGTACGGGTTTAAGTTGTTGTCAAAATAAACACCCGTTCGTTTTAAAATTTAGAAACTCCGCAAGCACACGGTGCCCATTATAGGTAACATGCAAGTACGGGTTGATCCACAAGGAACTAGTAATTTTCATAAATTCCAATGTCAATCAGTAAAACGCAAAATACAGAATTTACAAGTTCGTCAAAACACTGTCTTAAGGACAGTAATTCACCCTATGC